>JAATLQ010035743.1:0-31723 GCA_013421005.1 Heliconius erato x Heliconius himera | reverse complement strand
TCGGTGACTGCCCTCACAACCCGACGGCCCATCCTGGTTCGGGGCCGGGCGATCCAGGGGGAAGTGGAGTCCCCTCCGCACAGGCCAGTGCGGGCGGAATTCCTCCTTATTTGTCCACAAATAAGGGCAGAATTTCCTGGTGTGGTCTTCTGGGTTCGGGTGAGCTTGCTTCGGTCCACTCGTCGTCGTCTTCTTCCGGTTGTAGTTGTTTCCTTAGCAGATGGCAGTCAGGCTGATCCATCAGACTGCCCGTACAATGTCCGTGCGGTCTTTTATACGATCGCTAACAAATAAGTTGTAGGGTAGAATGAAAAAGAATCGTGTTGCAACTTGCTCGCTGCGACATATATTTATATAAACATATTATGCTTTGCCAATAATATAATAACATGTTTAAGTAGGCAAAGCCGCGTTTGAAACTAGTATTTTAATTCACAGCATTTATTAAAAATCCACAACAACAAAAGCCTCGTCTAAGTGAATTTTTAACATAGTTTCAGACGAAAATATAATTTACCATTAGAGTATAAATAGAAAAGTTTTCAAAGAGGCTGGGGCAAGTTTATCTAATTATAGTGTGTATTTCGTTTAATTTTGTTTTCTTACTAACTACTCTACTTTGTTTGTAGATGTTATTTGATAGAGATAGCTCTATAATCGTTAGTAAACTTAGTTGCGGGCTTAAAGTAAGATCCTTGTTAAAAGCTTTGTCGGTGATAACGTCGTACTTACAAGTTTAATTGGAGTGTTTTCGAAAATTAGTACGAAAAATATTATTTTCTAAAAAAATAAGGCAGAGATAACCTAGTGCTTAAACACTCCGTTCCCGCCGAATTTTTGAGGCGTGTCGACTAGCGGAGTTCAACCTTGTTGCCTTGGTACCAGAGCGAAAAAACGAAAATAATAATAAATTATCATGATTTATTTATTTATAATAAATTATAATTCATTCTCCTCAAGTGGGTATTGAACCTACAATCGTACGTTACAATCACACGCTTGTGCCCCTGCGTCAGGGCGGCCTTAAACTAATATTATCCTATATTACCTTCGATCAGTTAATTAGATAATGAAATAAATTTTAGTTGCCTCTTCAAATGTTTGGCGTGCACCTGAATGTAGATCAAGTACCTATTAACATATTATCATAGTACGCTATAGTAGTTTTGCTTAGGGAAGTGAAATTTATCAATATTAATTGGCTTCACGCTGTATGTCACACACAGGAGGGTAGGCAGAGGGAACCTAGATTTAAAACACTCCGTTTTTTCACCGAATTCTGTGTGAATTTAGATAAATATTTCATTTCGTCGAGTGGGAATCAAACCCATAACCAGTTGCTTTTTCAGTCACACACTTTCTTTTAGTTCACAACATCTACAGTGGATGCAATTATATTCTTATTTATTTTTCTATTTTGACAATAAAAGGTACATGTGTAAATAATAGTTAAATGTAAGAACATGCTAAATTTTTAATATTTTATACCATTTCTGTCAGTTTCGTTGCTTTTATCTCTAAAAAAAAAAAATCTGTTTTATAAATATGGATAGATTATATTATGTATGTGGATGGAAGACCGTCGATTATTAAGCTTTGTACTTCGAGTAACAAGACACTAAAATTTTGAGAAAAAAATATTTTTATCGTATATACTATAATTTAAATATAACGTAACAGTCGCACAAGGATGACTGTAACGCGACGGTTGTGGGTTCGAGCCCCACTCGAGGGAATGAATTACTATTTCTTAGGATTTGCATTTCATCTTTTTGGCACCAAGTCAAAAGCCCGGCATTGAGTTTAGCTACTCAACACGCAATGCCTCGTAAAATTCAGCGGGAAGTGGGAAACGGAGTGTCATAACACTAGGTTCCCTTTGCCTAACCTGCGATATACAAGATACAACGTGAAATTGATTTATTTATAAATATAATAGCCTCAGTTCTTTTTTCGGCCAGTTATACATATATGGAATGTAGGTACGGCACCGTAGTTTGTTGTTTTAATGATGCGGCATGAGAAGAAGAATGTGAGGTGAAATAGTTGTGCGTGCCATTAGTTAAGTTGACCCTTTACTTAATTCACAGACTGGTCTTAGCACAGTGAAATTGATTACTTTAAATATATTTAAGCAAGTATAATATAATATTTATAAAAGACTATTACTTAAAATCAAAATTAAACCAGCTTCACGCTGTATCCCGCACACAGCAGGGTACGCTGAGGGAACCTAGTGTTAAGGCACTCCGTTCCCCACTTTCTGCCGAATTCTGGAGGCATTGCGAGGCAGAACTCAACGCCGCGCTTAGCCTCGACACCAGAACGAAGAAATGGAAATATAAATTTAAGTAAATATTTCATCTCCTCGAGTTGGGATCGAACCCACATCCAGTCGGTTTCACAGTCACATCTCGTGCCGCTGCACCACGACCGGCCTCAGTTCCGGATAAAATATCAGCAATAAGAAGAAAAAAGTAAATCTTGATCAGATTAAAAAATAATTGATCTTATAACGTTAACCGCAATCTTTGTATTACTACGGAGTTCCACGGTGTAAAGAACATTCTATAGATAATATTTCTACTACTCAAGTAAAACCTCTTAGTGTTCTTAGATTGCGGAGCTAATTATCCTTTGCAAAAGATAAACCAAAATTTAAATAATCGAAAATTTTACATATTCCAATTTTATAATCTTTTACTGTTGCACACAACATAGGTTTACAATGTTGTATAGAATTACTATTTCTTAGTCTATTCATTGCAGAAATGTCATGTTATATTTCTATGTTAGTAAATCAAAAATCTGACACCTAATTTGAATTCTTATAATTTCCTGGCAATAACTGCGCAGTCATTTAAGAATTCGAAGGAAGGAAGGCAGTTTCCTAAGTTAATTTATGCTATGTCAGCAAATTCAACCAGACACCGTGACTCATGGCGCGAATATGACAGCGTGATGTCGCAAATAATATTAGAAATCGAAAAAGTTAAAATATATGCCTTGATATATAGTTTTGTTCATCATTAGTAAGTAAATACCCGACCTCGATCGTACTAGAGTCTTTGATATACATAATAATAGCTATTTAGAATAATAGATATTTTAATGGACTTTCCCAACAAAAGTAGATCTCATGTAGACTAAGTTATAATATAATAGAAAAGTTAGGAACTTATAGTAAATGGTTTTATGCATATAGATAAATATGTATATAAAAATTACTTGATCCCATCTCCTCTTCATGTAAATCTTCATTTAATTTCCCCACTCTGGTAAAGAATATTTCTAATTAAAGAAGTTATCATCAGTATAAAAGGCCAGTCATGGCGTAGCGGCACAAAGTGTGACTGTCAACCGGGATACCCACTCGAGGAGATGAAATATTTACTTAAATATATATTTCCGTTTCTTCGCTCTGGTGTCGGTGGCAAAGGGCGGCGTTGAGTTCTGCCACTCAACGCGCAATGCCTCCAGAATTCGGCAGAAAGTGGGAGACGCAGTGTCTTAACACTAGATTTCCCCCCTGCCTATCCTGCTGTGTGCGGGATAGAGCGTGAAGTTTTTTTTATCATCAATATAAAAATCAAAATATTCTGATTAGGAATTATCTATAATATTCTTGTTAAATGCGAGTGCGAATCGCGTACCGAGGGTTCCGTGTCTATTTCAGGACTGTATACCATCGGAAAGTACAATTTATAAAAGTTGGCAAACCTAAATTTGCGAACGTATACATTCATTTTGTATGAAATAAAGTATAATTATAGCTATGTAATAATTTTTTTTTATAAAATGCCTACAAAAGAAGAAATCTAAAAATTTTTTTTTTATTATTTTTTCTAAAGCTCTCACTTCTTGCCATATTTCATAATTATAGGTCCGAAATTCGTAAATCCGTATCCGGATCCGTAAAACATCCTATTAGTTATCCGAATAGTTCTTATTAATTTCAGATAGATCCATTCTCTAGATCTTGACATAAATGCTCTTCACAGACGGACACATAAATAACAAAATAATCCAACAAGGGTTCCGTTTTTTTTATTTTGAGATACGGAATGTTAAAAATCACAAAAAAATATCAACATCAACAGTTGATTTTGTGCTATCTAGTATGTGATAATTAATGCACATATGCGTATAATAAGTCACGGTTAAGCGCAGAATATTTTATTTATAAATAATTCTCAAAAGCTTCTGAATAGTTTTCTTCTTACCGGACGCTATGCTGTATCAACGCTGGCGTCCTGCAAGGTAGTGCACTATAACCGTTACTATATTTTGATTAACACTCTGACTCACCACATCGTCGTCTGACCACCTCAACCAACAAGTCTCAAGTCAAGTATGTATACTTGGAAGCTCTTAATAACTATTAAAATTACGTTTTCATTTTCCCTCAATTTTATATAAACTTAGAGGTTAGTCAGAGTGTAAGGAATCCGGGAACCAGGATGGATGGTGTTTTTGCTGGTCGTCTCACGTCTCTTTCTCGTCTCGTCTTCATATCATTTTCAATCCTGTTATACTATCATACCTCAAGGAGCGCTTTAAGTTCTGGAGTCAGGCACCCTACATTCTCAAAACCTCCATTTCCGTCATAACCATATACTCGACATTCCTTTATGCCGCACGAAATGTTATAGTAACTCTTTTACTGTTAAAACAGTAAAACTACAGAATGAACTGCCACTGGAAGTAAAACGGTCCCAATCGATTGGGATATTTAAACGGCATCTTAATTTATGTATATTTATGTATATGTGTATATATGTATATGTGTATATATGTATGTGTGTATATATATGTATGTATAAAGTTATTGTGTTCTTAATTTATACTCACTATATATTGGTTTAAATATATTTTGCACCTTTTTGAATTTTTTTATAAATTTTATATCTACGTTTTTCTTTCGGTTGCGTGTAAGATATCGCTTTTAGTGATAATGCCACTGCAATGGTGGCATTATCATATATCTGTTTATCGTTATTACAACGGACTTTATTTTATTTTCAATTTATTTGTGTAATAAAGTATTATTTTATTATTATTATTATTTTGCTTTTGAATACCTTAACTATTTAAAAATTCCTTTCTGTAAATATAGTTGCATATTTCTAACGTGAAACTTACTTAACTTTTAGCATACGTACAAGAGCATAATTGGATTTCCTGTCGTATAAATCCGCTCGACGTGTGACTATAAAGAAGCGGTCTCTCTATAGGGCACGTTCATATTTATTTTGCGCGCCATACATCTCATTTTGTGGCGCCCCGCTTGCTTATTTAGGCCGATAATCTAAAGTAAAGACCGTCTAAAGTAAATATAGAACTTTACGCCCAAATAATAGCTAAATATCAATACATAGTTGTAATGAACTACTTAAATAAAAATAAATAAGTTAATCAATTTCACGAAGTATTCCGTATATAGCAAAGCAGAGGAATCCTAGTGTTAATACACTCTGTTCCCCACTTTCTGCTGAATTTTTCAGGCATTGCGTGTTGAGTGATGGAACTCCTGGGCTTTTGCCTTAGTGCAAGAGCGAAGAAATAAAAATATTAATAAATAGTAATTCATTCTCGAGTGAGGATCGAAGCCACAACCAGTCGCGCCTATAGTCACACTCTTGTACCCCTACGCCACGATGGCCTCTACTACTACTATTTAATTTATAGCGAGTATTGCTTATCTGTATTTGTAAAAACTCAGTGTTAAATGGAGATTGGAAGGTATGCAATTTAAATATCGATAATATATTAATAATTAGAGGCCAGTCGTGGCGTAGCGGCACAAGTGTGTGAATGTAAATGCGACTGGTTGTGGGTTCGATCCCAACTCCAGAAAATGAAATATTTATTTAAATTTATATTTTCATTTCTTCGCTCTGGTGTCGAGGAAAAGTGCGCAATGCCTCAATTCGACGGAAAGTGGGGAAGAAGATGTCTTAACACCAGGTTAATACTGCCTACTCCGCGATGTGCGGGCTACAGCGTGAAGCTGATTTATATAAATATCAATAATATTATTACTTTTTTAATATTAAATTGAAAATAGATACTAATATTGAAAACCGGCTGAGAATAATCATATTATGGATAAGTGTTGTGGCCTCATTTTGAAAAATCACTTAAGTGGCAGCCTGCGGCCGTTACGACTTTATAGCCTTGGGGTGTCAAAGCTATCATAAACACCACTTGATAGAATTGTATCCGTGCCAATCGTGTTATATTGGTAATCAGTTAAGAGATTATCTAATACAATATATATATTAACTACATGAAGATATATATTTATAGTAAGATGGCGCAGTGGTGCAAAGTGTGCAAACGCTACTGGTTGTGGGTTCGATCCCCACTCGAGGAAGTGAAATATTTATTTACATTTAGTTTATAATTTCTTCGTTCTGGTGTTGAAACAAAAGCGAGGCATTATTATTAGTAATGCCTCCATAATTCGGCGGAATGCTTATTTATTTATTTATTTATAAGCTAATAATATACACAATTACTTATTTAAAATTGCATTATTTTTATGTTCTAATAACATTATCACTTTAATGACAATATTTATACATAAAAAATCAAGTTTCAGTCAATTCAATAAAAAAATTGTAGCAATTTCGAAGCAGCTATTAGGTATTTAAAATACCTTATATTGACTTTTTATTTTATTAATCAATTTAAATGAAACAAACACCAAATGTTAAGGGAAGTTTGTCTAAATACAATAGTGAAAACTAAATTTAAATGGGTTAAGCCGATTCTAAGAATAGAGTGAACAAACACACAAACAGACAAAAAAAAACATTGATTTGGGTTCTAATACATTGATAAATGCCCCCAATAATAGATTTTCTCATAAATCTTCCATATACAGACAGTGATCAGTTACAATCTGATAATAAGTATCGATTTATTAGATGGGAAACTTAAATTATATTTATATTAAGTGTTCGAATATAGTTTTTTATCAAAACCTTAAAATAGCATAACTTTTTTTCTCCAATTTTACAAAGAATAAGCACTATTTCTATACAGAAAGAGCTTCGTTTAAGAAATCTCGTTCTCACTTCAATATCCGCCTATTTCAAAGATATTATAGCACAATAATGCCGCGTCATATACAGGATCAGCGAAAATTTTGAATTAAAGGAAAGTAATGTACAAATTATAATTATAAATATATATTTCATAATGAGTCCAAACGTGGTACAGTGGCACAAAGTGTGATTGTAAGCGTGACAGGGTGTGGGTTCGATTCACACTCACTGCGTTAAGTTCCATAAGTCAACACCCAATGCCCATGTTCCAGAATTCGGTAAAAAATGACGATCGGAATGTCTTAAAACTAGGTTCCCTCTTCCTACCCTGCTGTGTACGGGATACCACGTGACGCTTAATAAAATATTTCATAATTGTTTTAGAATAAAAATAAAAATATTGGATTTATTTGTTTTTTAGCAGAAGCAGCTTCGATTCTACAAAAAAGATGATTATGCATAAAATGATGAAATTTTAGTGCATTTCCATATAGCTCATATACGTCTCAAAAATCATAACACATTTTGCACGCAGCTCCGCAAATGGACACGACGGCTTGTTGTTTTTGATTGCAGCGAACTATGATATGTAAATTATGTTAGGCCAGTTGCAGCCAAAAAACAATTGTTAAAACGCTATTTTGAGGCCAGTCGTGCCGCAGGGACACAAAGTGTGCCTGTAAATCGACTGCTTATGGGTTCGATCCCAACTCGAGGAGATAAAATATTTACTTAAATTTATATTTCGGTCTGGTTTCGAGGCAAAACGCGGCGTTGAGTTCTGCCACTCAACACGAATTCCACTTCCAATATAACAATAAGTATTACAAAGTGAAGTCGGATTTTTGGTCGCTAGTAATTTTCTTTGAGTAGTTTTAAATAAATATACATAATGATAAAGCATACATGTTTTGTAAAAATAGGTTAAGTGCGAGTTGGACTTTACTACCGATTCTTCCATTCCAATTTCAGGTTTGTAGGTTACAGGAAGTACAATTACAAAATTTGACAAACTTATCACTCATTTTGTATGAAATGATCTATATTTCAGTTATATATAATAATGAACTATATTTGTAATATAAGTTTACCAAGAAAATTATATATAAATATCTATAAATTTATAAGATTTTTTTTTATTTGTGTTTTAAATTCGTACATCAAGATAAATTTCATAATTGGACGTCCACGGGAAGTATCCTATATTTTTTGATTGCGTGGCAAATGTCATATAAAATACAACAAAAATTATGCATAAATGATCTTAATATTTGATATTAATTTGTGATCCTATAAGGGGTTCCGTTTTTACCTTTTCAGGTACGGAATCCTAAAAAGAAAGACTTTGATGACGTGGTTTCCGATTTTCACTTTCTTTGTTATATAAGACATTGGCTATGAGAAACGCTTTTCAATATATGAACATTACAACACATTTCTATTCCGTTATATGTACATACTTAAGCCTAGAATCTGATGCCAATACAATAAAGTTTAGCTTCGTAATGCTAGTATCATTTTTTATTATAACGCCCTCCCCGAAGGCAATGGGAGTTTATTTTTTATACTAAATATAACGATATGAGATCAGTTATTGTAGGAAATAACGGCAAATGTGAACATAACCATTAACTTATGTGTTTATATCAGTCGAAGTTTGTTAATAAAAATGCTAGGAAACACTCCAAGAGAATAATTTTGGCTTTAATAAAACGGTTTAGTGTATTTTGTGGGTTTTTTTATTGTTTTTTTATTATTTTTTTTTGAACAACTTCTATGTTGACACTTAAATAACAGTTGTGAATTTATCTTAACACTTCAAGGTTACTTTGTTTTTTTCTACCATAGATGTTTCTGAAGACCAATCACCGGGCATCTTTGATTATATGCTAAATATATTTCTTGTTCAATAGTCAAAAAAATATTTTCTATATCTCATAATAACTATATCGGTTCACGATGTATCCCGCACATAGACAGAAGAAATCAGGGAACCTGGTATTAACACACTCCGTTCGACATTAACACTTCCGTTCCCCACTTTCCGCCGAATTCTTGAGGTATTTATTGCGTGTTGAATGACGGAACTACCTAATTAACACCGTGCTTTGCCTTATAACCAAAGTGAGGAAATTAAAATATTAAATATTTCATTTCTCCAAGCGCAAATCGAACCCACAACCTGTCACGTTAACAATCGTACCCCTACGCCACAATTGACCTCTATCTACTATCTTCTCTACTAACTATACAGTTTGAAGCAAATCAAATAAAAAAAATATTGCCCATTTCCAGATATACAGTCTTTATTAATCTGTCAGTACTGGACGCCAACAATAGATTAACGCGTGATCTACTCGCCTGATATTGGCAATTACTACATAGGCCTGAATGAAGTATGTATATACTTGATATATGACTTGACTAAATCCGACGAAATATTTATTTACATTTATATTCATTTTATCCTTCTGCAGTCGAGACAAAGCGCGTCGTTGAGTTACGCCAATCAACACGCCATACTTCCAGAAATTAGCAGAAAGTGGGGAGAGGAATGTCTTAACACTAGGTTCCCTCTGCCTACACTGCTGTGTGCGGGATACAGCGTGAAGCTGACTAAATCCGAATGAATTGGTTAGATCTGTAAAGTTTCGTTCTATATTTTCCTTTAATTACTGCTGGATGTCAGCTGGAGATCTAGATTTGAAATTGCAAGCCGGCCCGCCGGTTTGTAGTACTGGCTACATTTTAATTGGTACAGTCTTTATGGTATTTCAATAACCATATTACGTGATTTCTTTATTTCAGCTTTACATTGTATCGCGTATAGAATATTTTTACATTTTTTAGATTGTGCTATTAATTTTGGAATCTCATACCATGCTACTATATGCTTTGTGCTACTATCCCGTTGGCTTAGAACAGGATTAGCCAGATACTTATGTCTCAAAGGCGGCTATAGTACATGTGGGAGAGTCACGTCGCCAGCAGTGGCAACACACATGAGTCAATTATGGCTTAAAGTTGACTCAGACGTCCGTGTCAGAGTAATTTATGCACATTGGTTAGCTTGGACCACGCACCACAGACCACGAGGTGACAGCTAGATTTCGTGAATTGTCAAAAACATATGTTGCGACGTCATAACTTCCTTACGTGAAATGGCATACTTATTTCATAAGATCATCAATAAATTAATGTGTAATTATTTGAAAGTATTTTAATAAATAATTCGAAGTAATTTATATTTGAGACCGTATCTTACTATGCTACTATCAACGCCTCACCATCCACTAAAATCGTCGTTTGCGGACCATATTTAGTTCCGCAGACCACTGGTTGGGAACCAGTGTGCTAGAGAGAAATGAAAATATTAATAAATAATATATAATTAATTTCCTCGAGTGTAGTCGAACCTAAACGCGTTGCTACACCCTTGTACCACTGCGCCACGACGTCCTTATTATCAACATGTCTGTTGAGATTAAAATTGTTCATATATATATACTCTTATCACTTCGTATACAAAATGATGACCAATGTCTTTAGGTGTATTTATTTTAGTTCGACGATAATTGATTTGGATTTTTTTGTTTTATTGATTATTGGATCTATAATAGCCTCTAAAAATAAAATTGTACGATTTATTCCTGAACGTGTTTATTAAAATAGGAATTATATAAAAATAGAATTATATGTATAAAAATAGCTAGCTGTTTTTATTGTTTTCTGAAGTGGGGCAGAGATTATGTAATTTGATATGATTAATTTATTCATATATATTTCAGTTATATGTCTCATTCTGTGTTTTAATGCTACTGTATGTACTACTCTTTGTTAGAAATAGATATAATATCGTTCTGGCGCAAGAAAAATTTCTTGTTAATAAATTAAATACTGTCTTAACAGTAGGTTCCCTCTGCCTACCCTGCTATGCACGACATACAGCATGAAGCTGATAAATATATATATATATATATATATATATATATATATATATATATATATATACATATACATACATACGGCGAGATGTATAACTTCGTTATACATCTCGCCGTAGTGGCGAGAAAAGTTAAATATAGTTGTCACCAGAACTTTTTTATTCGGAAAAGGTGTGGTGTGGTGAAAAATTCAACTGCATCTGTTCTTTTGATTCCCTTTTTTTAATTTTACATATTTTAATTTCCATATTCGTACTAAAATATTTTTTTAATTTACTTAATTTATTGTTTACATACACATTTATGTTTTACATACACATATCTAACTATTTTTGGAAAACGAGGTTGCCCTAAAAATTGTTACACATAATTCAAGATGTAGCTCCAGTGATAGCATCCAAACGTTACAATAAATCTTCCAGTTTGTGGAAATTCTATTACGAGGCTAAATAGCGTGGGTGGAGAATAAATAGAATTAGGTAACCTAGTCCACATAGGGACGTCTGTCTCTGATATACCATAAAATTGCGATTATATCACCCGTTCAGATTGGAAATGTGCCCGGAGCAACAAATCTATAGCCAAGCTGACCTAAAGACCTAAACCTAGTTCTAAGTCGGATTGAAGACGAACTTTTGTTTTTCATCATCTTGGCTACGTGTAGACATTCTTGTTGTTTGTTCGTGTTGGTATCATTATAATGATGAAACTAAATAATATTTGTGTGGCACTGGCTTATATTGTGTTAGCGTAATTTAATATTGAGATGTTAACGTAATTTAATATTAAAATGGAGTTAAAGTATTGTAGCTTTAAATATATTTATACAATATATAGTGAGGCCAGTCGTGGCGCCGTGGCACAATGTGTGACTGTAAAACCGACTGGTTGTGGGTCCGATCCCCACTCGAGGAGATGAAATATTTACTTAAATTTATATTTCCATTTCTTCGCTCTGGTGTTAAGGCAAAGCGCGGCGTTAAGTTCTGCCACTCAACACGCAATGCCTCCAGAACTCGGCAGAAAGTGGGGAACGGAGTGTCTTAACACTAGGTTCCCTTAGCCTACCCTGCAGTGTGCGGGATACAGCGTGAAGCTGATTTATTTATTTTATTTATACAGAAATCTAGTTATATAAAAAATATATATTGTGTAATTGAAACTAGTTTCCGGTTGCCGGTTACACAATAAACGTGTATTTATAAGGGTGGGTTGGACGTCGCGTAAATGTGAAAATTATACGGGTTGAGTGATAATTAATTATTTTTAGAGAGGAAAAAGTCAGAAGCGTGCCGCAAGTGTTCCTTTCATCCCACAGTCCAGAGACTTTTTTTTCTGAGTGATCAAAGGGACAAACTTTATGAAAATATAAAATGCAAGTTAGTCATGATTACGGCAAGTACCTACCCTACCTCTTTTTATAAAAGAAAAAATTAAGTTTTCTTTTTAACCGACTTCTGTAAAAGGGGGTTCTCCACTCTACTGTATATTTTTTTTTGTTTGTTACCTCAGTACTTTCGACTGTGTGGACCAATTTTGATAGTTATTTTTTTTTATTTGAAAACTGATGCTTACCTTGTGGTCTGATTTAATTTTGTCCAGTTTTCACAATGCCATCCATGAGAAAATCATTGAAATCCTAAATTAGTTTACTATTTGAATTTGTATTTTTTTTTGTTAAATGAATGTTATTTTAAAGTTATATTAATTCATTTCAAATTTAAACATTCTTAACAAAGTTAATTTTTAAAAAATATTGCTTAATATATTAAACTACAATTGAATTTGTTCGTATCGAATCATTCTGTGTAATAGACGAGTACATATTTAAAGATTCTGTCAATTAAATTAAAAAATTAAATCAGCTTCACGCTGTATCCCGCACACAGCAGGGTAGGCAGAGGGAACCTAGTGGTAAGACACTCCCGTTCCCCACTTTCTGCCGAATTCTGGATCATTCATTGCGTGTTGAGTGGCAGAACTCAACGCCGCGCTTAACCTCGACACCAGAGCGAAGAAATGGAAATATAAATTTAAATAAATATTTAATTTCCTCGAGTGGCGATTGAACCCATAACCAATCGCGTTTGCAGTCACATACTACAATAAGTGCCCCTGTGTCACTATTTATTGACCTCCAATGCAATAGAAGAAAAAAAAATAGTACTGCCAAACAATACATACTCCGAAGCATCATTATTATCCCTTTTATTCTGTCGACCCAAGTTTCCGTCCTTAACAAGTAGAATCAGACCTAAAAAGATCAAATATTTCCCCGTAACAGATACCTCTTTTGTTATAAAAATTTCTTTATATGCGGAAGGGTTTGGCTCGAGGTGTAAAGAAGCCATCTTCCGTTGCAAAGAAATAGATGACGTGAGAAATTTTATTCTATAAGAAAAATGTGCTTTTATACCAAAATGCCTGTAAGTTGATAGGTTAAACCATCAATCAATAGCTTTTAGTTGATATTTAATACCATAAAATGACGATGCCGTCGTTATAATTTATTTAAGCGACTGTTTTAGTCCAATAGTTTTTTTAAAAAATATATATACTAAGAAATTCTTTCCATATAAAAAAAATGTTTTATGAATCTAGAGACTCATAAAATATTTTTATTTATACATATTTAAAAAAAACTACTAAGAAAGTCTTTAAAAGAAATTAAAAAATATTTTTTTAATCTCCCCATAGTTACATATCTCCTGCTTTTTAGGGTAAACTTTCCATGAGTTAAGGAGCGGCGCTTTGAATGTTAGAAACCAACTCTTTACTTGATCGTGACAACTTCTATGAATCCTATCGTGGGTTTTTTTGATTCCATACCAATTCTAGGATTGTATCTCAACCTAAACGTGCAATTTATAAAAGTTGACAAATTTAAGTTTGCGGACGTACGCACTCATTTTATATAAAGCAAACTATAATTATAAGTTTGTACGGACTTTTTTCTAAGAAATATCTGTTTTTTTTGTATTTTTTCCTTCATTTGTACTGCAAGCTATTACTTCTTGCCAAATTTCAAAACTGTACGTTCACAGGGCACACTGTAGGTTTTGATAGCGCGGCGACTTTCATATAAAATGCAGCAAAAAAAGATGCATAAACGCTTGTATCTTTTGATTACGTTGACTTAGATTAGATTTTAGATTACCTTGATTTTTTTTTGTGCTTCAAGGTTTTTATATGAAATGAATATTTAGGTCTATAGCTTTAAAGACTATAGACCTAAATATTCATTTCAGTTTGATACCTCTACGCAATCCCGAGATATATTTTCTTGATAAATGGACAGACGGGCAACAAAGCGATCCTATAAAGCTCCCGTTTTTTTCTTTATAGGAACCCTTTAATTAATAAGATGACATATATTTTGCTGATTTGGTACTATGGGTCAAATAAAAATTCAAACTTTTCATGGCATTGCGTGTTGAGTTGCGGAACTCAACGGCAGCCTTGATGTCAGAGCGAAAAACTGAAAATATTAAGAAATAATCACTCATTCTCTCGAGTGGGTATCGAACTCAGAACCGGCGAGTTACTGTCACACCCTTGTGCCCCTGCGCCACGACGGCCTCCGTTCACTATGGATTTATAGTAATTATTAAAATAACTTATTAGACTTGCAAACATAAAAAGGGGATATATATATGTTTGAACGAAGCTTCAGGAAATGGCTACACGATAAAACGAGTGGAGCCACGTTTTACATAACTTTGCGAAGCAAACCGTGAACCGGTTGTTCACGTTTAGCAATTGAAATTCAATTCGCTTGATACGTAGCGTTAGCCAGCTTGTGAGCGAAAATATGACAGCATTTTATCATTTGTTTTTTTGGAAAAATACTGTTTTGAAAGGCAAAATGTGAAGAAATAATTTAAGTATTTTCAAAGTCTAACATTTTGAAAATTGACAAATAAAAATAGCAATGAGATTTTTATTGCCAAATTCGAACGGTAAGAATAAGAAATACTTGTACTTGACATATTTATTACTTGACAAAGTTATTTTTAACCGATTTCTGTAAGGAGGAGGTTATCAATTCGACTATATTTTTTTAAGACCTCAAAACTTTTGAATGGCTGAACCGATTTTGATGATTATTTTTTATTTGAAAGCTGGTGCTTCCGCGTGGTCCTATTTTAATTTAGTTCATTTCTGACAATGTTATCCATGAGAAAATCAAATTAATTGGCATTAAGTATGTGCGCGACAAATGGACTCATCATCACGCTAACCGATTTCGATGATTCTTTTTTTATCACCTTCACGCTGTATCCCGCACACAGCAGAGTAGGCAGAAGGAACCTAGTATAAGATACTCCGTTTCCCATTTTCTGCCGAATTCTGGAGGCGTTGCGTGTTAACTGGCAGAATTCAACGCCGCGCTTTGCCTTGACACCAGAGCGAAGAAATGGAAATATAAATTTAAGTACATATTTCATCTCCTCGAGTGGGGATTCAATCCACAACCAGTCGCTTTTACAGTCAAACTTTGTGCCGCTGAGCCACGACTGGCCAGTCAATGTAATACAATTTAAGTTAAATAAATATAACACAGATATTATAAACTAGACTAGACTTCATTTTATGATAAGGATGCAAGCCTACAAAGTGGATTGCGATTTGCGGCCAGGCCGATGTAAAATGCATACGCTTCCACATGAATGCTGTTAGTGACGTTCGTTTGAATTTTTCTACACAAACATTTTACAACTATTAAATATATTTTATTTTACTTTTAATAATATGGGTTTTTTTAAATAATATACCATATGAGGCCGTCGTGGCGCAGGGGTATAAGTGTATAATGTGTTACAGTCATAACGCAGTGGTTGTGGGTTCGATCTTGAAATGGGGAAATAAATATTTATTTATTAATTATTTATCCCCCATTCATTTCTTCCCTTTAGCACCAAGGCAAAAGCCCAGCTTTAAGTTCTGTCACTCAACACGCAACGCCTCGAAAAATTAGGCAGAAAGTGGGGAACGGAGTATTTTAACACTAGGTTCCCTCTGCCTATCCTGCTATATACGGGATGAAGCGTAAAGCTAATATACCCATTGTACCTTTACCTGTAAAAGCTAAGTAGTTTAAGGTGAAGACCGTTGTAGGATATATGAGACTAGTAACTTCCTGTAAGAGACTTCTATATGTCTTAACCAAAGGACAAAGTTAAGTTTGGTAGTCCGCCAAAGCCAAAAGCTTAAATTATCGCGATATTCCATGTAGCGAGATAAATTGTATATTTACCTAGACTAGCTATTACCTGCGGCTATGTCCGCATGTTTGAACGGAAACAACTAAAAGTTGTGTAAACATTATACATTCTAAATGCGATTAAAGTGATTTACAGTGAGCCTATAATTTTTCTCGATAAATTGACTATCCATGGAGGTCAGTCTGGCGCAGTCACAAAGTGTGACTGTAAAACCAACTGGTTGTGGGTTCGATCCTTACTCGAGCAGGTGAAATACTTACTTAAATTTGTATTTCCATTTCTTCGCTCTGGTGTCGAGGCAAAGCACGGCCTTGAGTTCTGCCAGTCAACACGCAAACACGCCTCTAGAATTCGGCAGAAAGTGGGGAACCGAGTGTCTTAACACTAGATTCCCTTTGCCTGCCAACTACAGCTGGATACAGCGTGAAGCTGAATTGACCATCCAAAATGTAATGAGAAACGGATGTTCAATTGAAACCAGTAGTTTTTTCGCGTTTAACCAAACGAATTCTTCAGCTTTAAAATAATATTAGTATAGAAGTATAGATAAAAAAATACTTTTGAGAAAATATATAGTGCCGAACTTTTGCGAAAATATATATTTGAGAAAATATATAGCAGTTAAGTAGGTTTTGTCTATATTTTGCCGAAAATTAAACGACTATAGTAAAACGTATGACGATATTTATATTAAAATATCTTTACTAATCTTATTTCTTATTAATATTAGAAATATGAAAGTTTGTGAGAATTAATGTTTGTTCCACTTTCACACAAAAGCTACTGAACAGATATGGATGAACTGTATAGTAATATACTAGCAGTAAACACATAGGCTACAATTTATGTAAAGATTCTATATAATTTCGTTATAATTTAATAAAAAGTTTCAGCGGGCGAAGCCGCATATGTGGTAAAAAAAAATATTCGTACATTTGAATAAAAGGAACTACTACAGAACCATCCACATGTAATATTTCATTCAAATGCGTTCAGGTGTTAGAGCTTAATTGAATTACAAACGAACAAAAAATTGTATGCAGCATTTTGCTTTTATCTCTAGCTTAAAGAGCTCGGTACTTATTTACATACATTTTATGAATGTTTTAGAATTTTATTAATATAATATAAATAATATAATATATTTATGTGTATTCCGTTCTCCATTTTTTGCCAAATTCTGGAGATATTGCGTGTTGAGTGTCGGAACTCAACGCTGCGATTGCCTCATTACCATAGCGAAGAGAAGAAAATATTAAATATTTAATTCAGTCGAGTGGGAATCGAACCCATAACCTGTCACGTTTACAGTAGCACACTAGTGCTAGTGGCGCCACGACTGACCTATTATTAAATAAGTTTTGGTTTCTTCTAACAATATAACAATAAATAATAAAACTTACAGTTATTGTTAGTCAAAACGTTGTATATTTGTTAGTCATAATTTTAAATTTTATATACCTACATGAAATACAATCTTTGCCATACAACCCCGTTCATCATGCGTCCCGTCGGGAACTGGAACTACACCCTCAATTTCACCAAGCAGAAATGCTCCAAGATAAGAAAAATACTTATTACATCGAATTATTATATATTTTTTTTATTTTTAGTACTATTAAAAAAAAAAGTTATATTAACTTAACAAGAAATATATGGCCTTCTGGATATATTATAGTAGATTAATATAACCCGTAAATGTACCGTACTTACTTCTCTTTCATTTGTTTTAGAAACTTTACCTTTTTATTGATATTTTTTACATAAAAAAAATACTCATAGGTAAAAGTGTTACGAAAATTAAGAAAATGAGGGAAAATAAGACCTAATGTCGTATTCTGTTTCATCTCACTGAGGTATAACCTATTAAATTCTGTTCAGCGCAGTTCTTTAATGATGGCGTTTCAAACTTGTCCCATTAAATTTGATACAAACTATCGCGTGCAATTGACAGTATGATGTGACAGTCTCCAATCCACTCAAGAAAGAGTATTTTGAGCTAGCACAATATAATTCTTCACTACTTTTATATGTGGTTTAGATATTTCCGGATTAAAAATAATTGAGCCGGCGTGGCCAGCTGAGACACAAGTGTACGATTGCAAACGGGACTGGTTGTAGGTTCGATCCCCACACGAGGAAATGAAATATTTATTTAAATGTATATTTTAATTTCATCGCTCTGGTCGAGGTAAAGCGCGGCGTTGAGTTCCGCCACTCAACACGCAATGCCTCTAGAAATCGGCGGAAAATGGTCTTAACTCTAGGTTCCCTCTGTCTACTCTATGTTTGGGGCACAGTGTGAAGCTGAAAAAAAATAAATTACTTCCCAAAGTTACCCACATCGATAAATGTTTGCGTTTATATCAGATATTGGCAATTTCGGAGTGTAACGTGACGTTGACGTGGGAATAGTTCAGAACTTGAAAGCCCTTGATACCGGCCTGAGATCGGATATTACGTCGTACCGCTTGCATAAGCAGCAACTTAAGTAGTTCTTAAGAAAGAGGTCACAGTGGCGCATTTCTAATCAACCGTTGAGGTTTTTTATTATTTTTTGCAAGCTGTCATACAAAATAATAAGAAATATATATTATGAGTTAGTGGAGACTAGAACTTATTAGCACAGAGTAGTTTTTTTTATCAGCTTCACGCTGTATCCCGCAAACAGCAGGGTAGGCAGAGGCAACCTAGCGATAAGATTCCCCACTTTCCGCCGAATTCTGGAGTCATTGCTTGTTGATTGGCGGAGCTCAACGCCGCGCTTTATTTACCTCGACAACAGAGCGAAGAAATGAAAATATAAATATAAATAAATATTGAGATACAAAGTAGACGTTAATTGTCTTTGTCGTCTTTTTTTTTGTTAAAAAAAAGCTATAAACGCTAATGGAAACTAACAAGACTCTGTGAAAGTAAATGTTACTCCTTGCGAACAACTGTATCAAAAAGAAACTATAATGAAGAAATCCTACCTTGCTGTGAAACTTGTGCATACAACTTTTAAAAGTATAAATTGTAAGCGTACAAAACTTTAATAGAAATTTAGTTACGGTATATTGATCGAAAATGGGTATATTGAGAAAAAATATGAAAATATATCTTATAATTTTTTTTTCAGCTTTATGTTGGGAACCTAATGTTAAGATACCGTTTCCCTCCTCTATTCACATTAAGACATTTGTTGACACTTGACACCGTTGCCCACTTTCAGCCGAATTATAAAGGCAATGCGTGTTAAGTGGCGGATTTCAACGATGCGCTTTGAAGAAAAGTTATTAAATATTTAATTTCCTCGAATAGGAATCGAACCCACGTCCTATCGCGTTTAATATTATAAAGATTTGTATTTCTATTTAATGTAGCGCTTAAGATAAAAACTCTAAAGAATAAAATAATTGTCTAGATTGTTAAGACAAACTATACGCAATCAATTAATATAAATTAAATAAAATCTAACTCATTTTTGGAGATAGATGATTGACTAAGTGACAATTTCTTGGGCACTTGATGTGAGAACGACAAGATATTTATACAGAGAACTGCTTGCACCCACTTAAGAAATTCTGTAAAAAGGAGGTCACAGCAACACATTTAAAAATATGTGCTATCTATGTATGCGAGTATATCAAAGAATATAGCTTTGTT
The DNA here is from genome assembly GCA_013421005.1 of Heliconius erato x Heliconius himera. Taxonomy (NCBI): domain Eukaryota; kingdom Metazoa; phylum Arthropoda; class Insecta; order Lepidoptera; family Nymphalidae; genus Heliconius; species Heliconius erato x Heliconius himera. The sequence continues at coordinate 11,854 of JAATLQ010035743.1, read as the reverse complement.
TTAATAAAAATACCTTTATGAATCTAAATAGTAGGCTTTGGTTAAAAGTCTTATTTTAACCACATTTCTAGAAATACAAGATCTCGATATCTAGTGTTCTTTAACCTAAGTAGTAATATAAGTATTATTTATAGTACATATTTTTTTAAATCAAGCTGTATCCCGTACACGACAGGGTAGGCAGAGGGAAGGGAGTAGGCGTGTTTCGACACTCTGTTCCCCACTTTCCTCCGAGTTCTGGAGGCATTGCTTGTTGAGTGGCGGAAATATAAATTTAAGTAAATATTTCATCTCCTCGGGTGAGGATCGAACCCACAATCAATCGGTTTTACACTTTGTGCCCCATCGCCATACATACGATAATAATTATTACGGAATTTATATTTACAATAGTAAATTTATAAATTCTGTAATAATTAGTTAATTAGTTCTATTGTTAACATAAAATATATTTTTAAGTTTTCTTGTAGTCTCTTCTTAGATATCCATGCTATATATCTATATATTGCTTTGAGGTCGTCTTGGAGCAGGTACACAAGCATGCGACTATAAACGTTACGGTTGTGGGTTTGATTCCTACCTGGGCAAATGAAATATTTTATATTTTCATTTCCTCGCACTGGTAACGAGTTAAAGCGCGGCGTTGAGTTCCCAGTAGAAGTTTCCCTGGTTCCTCCTGCCTACCCTACTGTGTGCAGGATGTAGTGTGAAGCTAAAAAAATTGTATATTTCTTTTTCAGTGACCCGAATATCACGTTTTTTCCAACCAGACTAGTATCTATCGGTGGTAAAATCAAAATAGATTTTTCTTTAAAGTCAACGTGAAATGTAAATGGAGTGCTAAATATAAATATTCCCGAGAGTGAGATTTAAACAAATAGTCATCGCTTGTAATCAAACAAATCCCAACTGCGCTACGACGGTGATTTTATAATAATGTTATAGATATTTTTCTCTTCTGTAAAAGAAATTTATAACTTATAAAATGGTGTGATATATTTGCAAATGAAAACAGGAAATAACATGATGAACTATATAAAAATATTGAGGTCAGTCGTAGTGTAAGGGTACAAGCGTGTGTAAACGCGATAAGTTGTGGATTCGATTCCTACTCGAGAAAATAAAATATTCAATATTTTAATTTTTTCGCTCTGTCTGTCTGTCGAGGTAAAGTGCAGCGATGAGTTCCGCCATTCAATACGCAATGTTCTCAGAATTAGGCGCTTTTGACGACCGGAGAGTCTTAACACTAGACTATAGAAAAAAATGTGTAATAAAAAATTTAAACCTCACAATAAAAAAATATAAAAGGCGCTTTGTTATCGACTTAGTTTTGAAGACAATATGTATGTACGTATACGTATATTGTTGTTTAAGTTGCGCTTTTCTATTTTACTGGCATAATACCTAACTATTAAGTAGAAAAAATTACACATCCACAGGCAACTATTGTAATGTTTTAAGAAGGTTAGTTTTAGATAATTAATTTAAATAATCTATTTTACTTATTGAACAATTTTAATTTATTACCTTTCTGAATTGAGTTCTGCCACTCAACACGCAATGCCTCCAGAATTAGGCAGAAAGTGGGGAACGGAGTGTCTTAACACTAGGTTCCCTCTGCCTACCCTGCTATTTGCGGGATACAGTGAGAAGTTGATTTAATTTATTACAAAATAGAAAAGTCATTTTAAAAATATTCTGAAATAGCATTAAGTCGATCGTCTATAAATTTACTGAATTTCAAAGAATTTTTGCTGCTGAGTAAGTATGAAAGCTCACCAAAAGTAATTTTGAACAAATTTAATTGAATAAAATCTGGTTACGTTGATTTGTTTTCCAAGACATTTTCCTTTAAATCATTTTTACGTTCGTTCTATTATAAATCTACTTATTTTAAATTAGTTCGTTGTTAAAAGAGAATTGCAAAAATATTCAAAAATTTTAACTACTACAAAAGAAACTTGTGTACGTAACAAGATTTTACTTAATATTTTCTGGTTAACTTACCTTTCATTCAAAAAGATTAATGTGCCTAATAATAAATTAGCTTCACGCTGTATCTCCCACACAGCAGGGTAGGCAGAGGGAATCCAGTGTTAAGACACTCCGTTCCCCACTTTCTGCCGAATTCTGGAGGCATTGTGTGTTGAGTGGCAGAACTCGACGCCGCGCTTAACCTCGACACCAGAGCGAAGAAATGGAAATATAAATTTAAGTAAATATTTCATTTCCTCGAGTGGGGGTCGAACCTGCAACCAGCCGGTTTTACAGTCACACTTCGTGCCGCTGCGCCACGACTAGCTTTAATAAAAAAAAGCCTTTTTATTATTATTTTAGTGTAAAATATATAGTGTCCCTTTCAATAAGGGCCGTTGCCTACAAGCAACTGCCCCCGATTGACACAATTCCACTGGTTTTATTATCTTTTTCACCAGCATCCACCCTCTTTTACACGAGATCGCTAACAATAACATATTACAATTGTAGATTATTTCAAAGTGTCTCCAACATCTGTGAACTCATGTATAATAAATATATACTTAAATATTATATCAACGTAGATACGTGTTGACAAATATTAAAAATTCAAGAGGTAAAAATAGGCAAATAAATAATAAATCTGTAAAAGTATTGTCTTATCTCACATTTCCACTTGGATACGTAAGCCGTATTCACTGACGGTGTGAATTTGTTAAACGCCCGACCTATTTGTTTTATTATGGAATATCGCGTTTTTGCTACGCGTCGTGGAATGGCTCTCCTTTTATTTAAAATTTACATAAGATAAATGCTTATTTGGGTAAAACGTGGAAATATCGTGGAAATAACTTAGGATTTCATAAAAATCTGCTTCACGATGTATCCTGCACAAAGCAGCGTAGGCAGAGGGAATCTAGTGTTAAGACACTCCGTTTCCCACTTTTCGCCGAATTCTAAACTTCATAGTTACCTTATTTTTAATTTCGTACCCTATTATAACAGATATCGTTTTAAAATCCTGAGATTACACATATTTTTTTCAAAATGGAAGTAAAAATGTATTTATCAAACATTACTTTGTAATATAAAAGTAACTTTGTGTGATCGCAATTTTTTCGATTTTAATCGATGTTTCGTAGTTTTTTTTTTTAAATAATGGAAAAAAAAAACTCTTTGTGTTATTCAGAAGGTTAACTCTTTCTTTAGTAATTAGACGCTCCGCTCACCATTATCCCGAATACTGGAAGTATTGCATGTTGATTGGCGGAACTCACCGCCGCTCATCGCCCCGATACCAGAGTGAAGAAATGACACTATTAAATATTTCATTTTCTCGAGTAGGGATCGAACCCACAACCTGTCGTGTTAACATTCATACGCTTGTGCCCTTGTACCACGACTGGCCTCATCTCTTATTTCTTCAATTTACATTATAAAAATACATTTTGTTTTAGTAGGAAGCACGTGTTCTAAATTCACAAAAGGGAAAATTAATTGAGCCGGAAGCGAGTAAGCTAACAATAATATCGCACAAAAATCCTCTAACCGTAATGTATTACAGTGCAGCTATCTAGTTAAATACGTTGTTTGTGTTTTAAACTAGTACTTACCTTTTGTATGGGAGCTAAATATGTATAAATATAAATAAAATATATTATAATATATATATATATATATATTAGCACCACGCTATATCCCACATATTATGATAGGTAGAGGGAACCTGGGACCTTAATGGTTAGTCGTCATTGGCACTAAGACACTTCAGTTGGTCACTTTCCGCCGAAATCGGAAGCCATTGTGTGTGGCGCCAGTGAGTGGCGGAACTCAACGCCGCGCTTTCTCTCATTACCAGAGCGTGGAAATTAAAATATTTAAAATCATTTATATATAATTTTTAAGTTTCCGTACCTTTTAAGGAAAAAAGGAATCCTTATTCTAATTTGTTGTCCGTCTGTCTGTCAAGAGCCGTCATCACAGGAGCGCTTGGAGATATCGAAATACCAACAATATATTTAGATATACGGCCCCATGATTTTTTTAAAAAGAAAAGTAATTCTACATTAACTTAAAAAAAAGATATGGCTATATAGATAAGTTTATATAACAAGAAACATATATTTCAATACTACTAGGATCCGCCACATGCTGTGCACGGCGGGTGGAGCTGAGCGAAGCTATGTTGCGCAAAATTTTGCGAAATTTTCTGTCTTGTCAACTCGCGCTGTTAGGTTAGTCTAAATTCAATCTGTGCGCCTGAATTTCAAAACATTCCACAACTTAACTATATGAGACACATTTTGACCATTTACTCAAAAACTACAATTCCAATTATCACCACAACGTTCCTGCAAAATTTCAGAGCTGTAGGTTTAACGGTCTAGGAGGAGTAGAATTACAACAAAACACACTTTTAAGCAGTAAGAGCTTCGCTTCGCTCAGCTTAATAAAGGGAATCAAAATTAATAGGGTACTTTTGGTTAACCTAGAATTATAAAATTTGATAGCTAGCATCTACAAGTAGTACTAGTTCAGGAAAAAAATTGTAAACTATACGTCTATGGTTAAATCCTAAAAAAAAGGCGTGAAGTAGTGGCCTTATGCCAGTGTGTTGCCGATCGATAGTGGACTATCGATCGGAATTCGATATTCTATCGATAGTAGTCCGATAGAAGGGCTATCGATATTATAATCGATAGTATCGATTAAAGAGATAGTATCGAAACTATCGATAGTTCTAAAGGGTACAATACTATCGGACAAATGCAATACTATCGATATTATCGATAGTATCGTATCTCCAAATCAGAAAGACATCTATACTATCGATAGAATCGATAGTATAGATTGTTGTATCGATCGCATAGGCTTTTTTTAGATTAAAACTATCGATGGTGAAACTATCGATAGTTTGGCAACACTTAATGCCACTGCGTTTCGCATCAGGTAATGCCAGGCTCCGGAGCCCAAGCCACCGTACAGGCAGGCAACGCACCTGTAGCTCTTTTGGTGTTGCACAGGGTCGTGGGCGGCGGTGATCACTTATCATCAGGTGACCCGCACGCTCGTTTGCCTTGTCTTTTCCATAAAAAACATAAAATCCTAAAAAATAAAAGCCCTAAAAGGGGAGTAAAATTTAATATTAAAGCCGCTAGTTGAAGTGAGGTATCAGATGAAAAGGCTCTGGTAAAGCTAAGCCTGAATTATACTTATTTAGAAAACGTATAAAAAATTGAACGTAGCGGGACTCGAACCCGCGCCTCCTGGAAACTGATCAGGCGCTCTGACCACTTTAGAAATTTGTAAAAATCTCCTTACAGCAATGCTAACAACATAAATAAATTGTAACAAGCGTGTAAAAATTTCGACGTAGTTTGATGAGTATGGCTTAGTGGTCAGATGAGTATGGCGCCAGATTTCCAGGAGACGCGGGTTCGAGTCCCGCTACGTTAAAAAAATATACTTTTTCCAAATAAATGGTTTTCTTTCCAAAGTGTGGAATAACACTTTAAAAAATTAATGAATTTCAAAAAAAATCTCGAGTCCTCCATTTTTTGTACAGAACCTTCGGTGGATGAACCCGACTCGCGCTGTTCCGGTTTTTTTGTTATTTTGCAGATATCCGACTTTAATCACAACTGCCCTCATTTTTATATAGATATAAAAAGTTCTATCTATAAGAATCTTTTCATTCTTTCTTTACTTTCTTTTTCTTCTCAAAGCTATTTGTGCCCTTGGTGCTAAGTAAAGAACGTTAGTTCGTAGCTACATGCCTTTTTGAAATATTCTTCTGCAATTTTCTACTGCTACGTTATATTGAAATTTATTTGTAATACAAATACGATCTTTCTTAATTCTACACTTTTTATAGTTAGTTTTGGCAGAGGGAACCTGGGAACTAAGACGTTAAGAGGTTTCCGTTCCTGACTTTACGTCGCATTTTGGAGGTATTGTATGTTGAGTCACGGAACTCAACAACAACAAAAATGAAAATGTTATTATTTTTCTCGAGCGGGAATCGAACCCACAACCTGTCGCGTTCACAGTCGCAGCTTGTGCCCCCCACGATTGGCCTCATGATTTTTTTTTTGTATATTATTAGCATGTTTATTGAATATTATCAAAACGGAATCGGTTTTAAAATACAAAAGATCCCTTAAAAATCTAATAATACTTATAAAGCGTAGCCTTTGCTAGGGTAGGGTAGGGTATACATTAAATATTAAAAAGAGAAACGTGTCATGTTTCTGTTTTTGTTCTGAGTTTCTTTTTTCTATATTCTACAGGGTGGAAGTGTCAGCGCTCCTTTTACGGGAACTGCATATAGGGTGAAATGTTTTAAACCCATACCTAAAGAAATGAATCAAGATACCTCAACAGTTCAGACGTAGGATTTTTTTTCATTTCAAGATGTTTTGTATTTGGTGTGATGCAGTTACGTCTAAATACAACTTTGAACTTTGCCGCCAGTACCTACTACTCGATTTCAGAATGAGGCGTATGCGGCGGTTTCCCTTTGATAGGTTTATGTGTGCGTGCGTCGTTCTTGAATAATGGCGTTTTTTATTACAACAATAATTTTATGATTTATTTTGTTAGAAAAAATAACTTTTTAATTTTTTTTATTAGGCTTTTATAGAGTAGTTAAAACTGTGGTTTCATTTTAAGTGGTGCTGACACTTCCATTTTGTATATAAATATCAATATGTTTTAACTCTAAAACTTTAAGTAACATTACAAAACATTGTAAAATAGATGAATTAATTTGCAATTTATAACGTTCCGATTCACAATATGTCGAAGACTGTAACAAATTTTAAACTACTATAAAGTAAATTTCCAAAAGAACATTTGAAACAAAGATACAGCTGAAACCAAATTTTGAGCAAACAATAAAGAACTTTGGCTAACCTCCATCCGAAACTTGAGAATTTGAGAGCTGTCTAGCTTACGCGTGAATAGAGATTGTAAGGAAACTTTTTAACTTACTCAGTTTTCCTATTTTTGTATGAATATAGCACTAGATTCTAGTAGCTCTTTAAATTCAAAAAGTTTAATACAAATTGTTATTATCATATAAAACAATGAACTATATAGTGAAGGTAGTCGTGGCGCAGAGGTATAAAGTGTGACTGTACTGGTTGTGGGTTCGATCCCCACTCGAGAAGATGAAATATTTACTTAAATTTATATTTCCATTTCTTCGCTCTGGTGTAGGTTCCCTCTGCCTACCCTGCAGTGTGCGGGATACAGCATGAAGCTGATTTGATTTATTTATAACAATGAACTATGATAAATTTTATATGTATAACAAATAGTACTGTCATTGTCACCGACTGCGATAGTTGTGGGTTCGATTCCCTCTCGAAGAATTAATAATTATAATTTCTGTGGGAACTAAGTGCGGCGTCGAGTTTTGTGTCTTAAAACACAAGGTCTTGAATTCGATAAATTATGAAGATTTAAAAATCTACCACTAAACTAAGAGTTATGAGAAACTAGCGACGTAGATGCGGCTTCGCCCGCTTAACCTTATTGTTATATTATACTCAATTATGCTAAATTTTACATAATTTATAGCCTATGTGTTATTCTCAAATAAAAAAATAATTAAATTAGCTTCACGCTGTATCCCGCACACAGCAGGGTAGGCAGAGGGAACCTAGTGTTAAGACACTCCGTTCCCCACTTTCTGCCGAATCTGGAGGCATTGCGTGTTGAGTGGCAGAACTCAACGCCGCGCTTAACCTCGACACCAGAGCGAAGACCCACAACCAGTCGGTTTTGCAGTCACACCTCGTGCCGCTGCGCCACGACAGGCCTCAAATATTAGCTATATTACTGTAATAGTTTCAAACAAATCCGTTGAGTAGTTCTCGCGTGAAAGTGGAATAAACATTCATCTTTACAAACTTTCAAGCGTAACAGAATAAGAAATTTATCATTTCTTATTATTAATGTTTCATCGAAAATGTAATACGTACATTATTTCTTCAGGTTTAATCTTCTTAATCTTCGCCAATAGAAATTGATTTGTAATGAGGTCAACCAAGATATAGACTAATGTAATAGGAGATTTTATTTCATATAGGTTCAACTATATACGTCGATATGATTGTTATTATTATACATCTCATACATATCTTAAATATATTTAATCACTTTTCGTCTGACGCATATTTTTAAACAGTTTTTATTTTCGTCTATTTAAAATTATTTTAATTAATACATGTAATATAAGACAAACAATAAATAAAAACTGACATGGAAATATAAAATTAATCGATTAAGCCGTTTTTGAGATTAGCGTGAATCAACGCACAAACAAACAGACAAAAAAATAAAAAAATAGTTCTATTACGTTATTAAATGCCACCAATAACTTTTTTTTCTTATATATATATTCCATGTATAGACAACACTCCGTTACAATTTTACTATAATATAGATATGAAATTATATTATAACACTATTTCCTTTAAATCACTATAATCAGCTTCACGCTCTATCCCGCATACAGCAGAGTAGGCAGAGGGAACTTTGTGTGAAGAGAGTCCGGTAGAGTGGCAGAGCTCAACGCCGCGCTTTGCCTCGACACCAGAGCGAAGAAATGAAAAAAAATATTTGTATATTTTATTATAAATCTACTTATTTTAAAATCCGTTCTTTATTAAAAGAGAATTGCAAAAATGATTTATAATTTTACACTACAAAAGAAACTTGTGTTATATAGAAGTGAAAATCCCACCGGCATCTAGACTGAGTTTGCACTAGGTTACAAGCAATTTACTACAGTTACAGTGTAGGTACTTGCAATCTGCATTTTAGCCCGTCGAGCTCTAATTAAAGCCTACTTATGCGTCCACAAACATAATTACGACTGATGTAGGACTGATTTTGTTTTGTTTACGTAATCGTTAAGTATACAAGTACTATAAAGTCAAAAATTTTATATAAAAAAATAATTTATAATAAGATTTTTTGAGGCCAGTTGAAACACAAGCGTATGATTGTAAAAGCGACAGGTCGTAGATTCGATTTCCACTCGTGAAAATGAGATGATTTAATATTTTTATTTACTAGCTCTGGTAACGAGGAAAAGCGCGGCGTTGAATTTCGTCACGCAACTCGCAATTCCTCCAGCGGAAAGTGGGGAATGGACGTCTGAAAGGAGTAACACAAGATTATCTCTGTCCAATCTGCTATGTGCGGAATAGAGAAGAAAGCTCAAAAACACCTGCTGAAAAAAGTCCAAAAAAACAAGCCAATGAGTGAAATTGAACTGTTGCACGATCGAAATAATTTTACAATCGATACCTTCATAAATAAATCATACAATGGATACTCTTGATTCCCCTTTATTGTATTACTAGAGCGTTTCTTTGCACCAAATGACACGAGCATCTTATGAGCTTTTGTCAAATTATACGGAATCTAATGTGAACAAATCTTTTTTACTACAAAATATTCCTAAAATGCTTTATTGGTACTCGTCATAATCATGCCCAAGGATGCTCCAAACTCACATCACCATCTTGCGTTATTAAATTTTCTGGCAATTGATTTTGGATGACCGTAACGACTTTCGTCGCTCAGCGAGTGGGAATCGCGATAGAACTCGTTATTACAACGACAAAAGATGAGCCTGTATATATAAAGAAGAACTAAGTTTATACATACACTCTGTTCTTGATAATCCACATAAAAAGTATTATAAAATTGACTTGCCAAAATTTTCTCAATTTTTGATGATATAAGTTTTCAAGTCACTGTAAATAAATAAAAAGTGTTATAATGAAAGTTATGTTTTAAAATGTCAAATTTGAACAAAATATTAAAAAGGACAATTTCTGAAACACTTATTGTCAAGGCTCAAAATATTTATAAGTAGCCAGTTGAGGTCAGTCGTGGCGCAGGGGCACAAAGTGTGCCTGTAAATCGACTGGTTGTGGGTTCGATCCCCACTCGAGGAGATGAAATATTTATTTACATTTATATTTTCATTTTTACGCTCTGGTGTCAAGGGAAAAGCGCGGAGTTGAGTTCCGCAACTCAACACGCAATGCCTCCAGAAAATAGCGGAAAGTGGGGAACGGAGTGTCTTAACACTAGGCTCCCTCTGTCTACCCTGCGCTGTGTGCGGGATACAATGTGAAGCTGAAAAAAAAACATAAGTAGCAATCCTTAAGGTAAGGTACTTACCTCAATAAGGTTAAGAACATGTCATGTATGTTGCCCTGGTAATAAGCACTTTCATATAAGCTTTATCATTTTGTTTTTGTGTAATTACTCGTACGTAATTGCTTGTTGGTAACTTTTAAGGGTAAATTCAGGCTCAAAGGTTAATATGCTAAGGAAATACTGTTACTTATGTAATTGACTGAAAATTTGCATAATTTTACTTGTTCGTTGTTGTACCGTTTTGTTTATTTCAGAGAGCATTATTATTCGGAATAAATTCTAGTACGTCTTAATTTAAATATTACATCAAAGTTGATCTCTAGAACGCTACTTTTAAATATTTTTATATTTAAAAACAGCTCTCTAAAGAAAAGTCTCAAACTTTTAGGATAGATATCATTTTTTCAATTTGGTTATATTGTACTGATTCAATTTAGTTTTTTGACTGCTAAGGCAAACAAAAAATTTACAATTTTAAGCTGAGAAATAGATTTGATGAATACTATTAATATTATGGGTAAAAAAAAATATTTGTAAAAACAAAAACCCCGACTGCATAAAACTAAAAAGAAAATAAACAAGCCCAATAGTTTATTAGGATTAACAGTCAGGACCTCTTTAAATTATGCGGGGTTTCTGGTAAAGATTTTATTGATTGATGAATTACTTATAGGTCACACTCACATACATACAAGATACGCGCGAAAAACATAACCCTTCCTTAGCAGTCGGGAAAAATAATGCTAATAAGATATATCTCAAAATTTTGTCACCGTTCTCAAAGAAAAAATTCAAATAACAAAGTAAAGGCTTACTTTTTTCTGGTTACTTAAATTAAATAAGAAAATAAAAAATCCTTTTACGTTACGTTCCAGGATCCAATATTTACCGAATTTGATTGGAAGTCTCTGTGGAGGTTTACAAATAAAACATCTGTATTTCTTTTTACGCCAATACGAGACACATATAAATGTGAAATTAACAGAAAGACATTTTTTCTTGTATGTAATCCACAATAATGTATTACCCAAATAACTTTTGACTAGGACTAAATAAATAATATATAAATATATTAGGGTACTCTGATAATCACAATCAAACATAAAAGTTAATTAAGTAAGCAGAATTCTCCAATTATCGTATAATTGAGTAAAATAATTATTTCGAAGATAGGAATAAAGAATATATTTTCATTTGCTCGTAATAAACAGCTTTGATCAAAGAAATAATATTAGGGTTTCGATTCCTTTTGTGCGTAAGACTCATTCACCGAGGCGATGTCGACATTTGAAATAGCATTTCTATCGCATCATTTGGATTTTATCACTCGGAAAATAGTCCCATTGTGCGTGATGTGGGTGTCCCATACCTACTAAAACTTATTTAAACTTATTTTTTCCGATTTTCCAGTTTCATAAACTTATTATTTTAATTGAGGCCGGTCGTGGCGTAGCGGCACGAGGTGTGACTGCAAAACCGACTGGTTGTGGGTTCGATCCCCACTCGAGGAGATGAAATATTTACTTAAATTTATATTTCCATTTCTTCGCTCTGGTGTCGAGGTTAAGCGCGGCGTTGAGTTCTGCCACTCAACACGCAATGCCTCCAGAATCCGGCAGAAAGTGGGGAACGGAGTGTCTTAACACTAGGTTCCCTCTGCCTACCCTGCTGTGTGCGGGATACAGCGTGA
>JAATLQ010035742.1:0-31720 GCA_013421005.1 Heliconius erato x Heliconius himera | reverse complement strand
CTTTATTACTGTATAATAGAAAATAATAAGTGTAGATAGGTACCAAAAAGTAGGACTCTACAAAAAGAAGTGAGATGCCATCAAAAACATCCTGTAAAAAACCCAAGTCTCGCAGCTCAGTCTTTCTACCGTAAAAAGTTGTGAGATCCACGTAATACCAAGTCGGTTAATCTATTTAGTCTCTACTTAAAGGACCTTCTGTCTTAAGTTATTACATAAGTTATTATCATGCCAATATTCAAAATATTTTACGTTTTAAACAAATAGATCGACTTGGACATCGCATGAAAACACAACCTATCGAAAGACATAATAGACATCATATTCGGAAGGACTCTGGTTAGGAATTCGGTTGCTGGCCCGTCGTGCTATGTAGTGTGATACATACTAATAATTAAATCATGCGATGTCCAAGTCGATCTATTTGTTTAAAACGTAAAATATTTTGAATATTGGCATGATAATAACTTATGTAATAACTTAAGACAGAAGGTCCTTTAAGTAGAGACTAAATAGATTAACCGACTTGGTATTACGTGGATCTCACAACTTTTTACGGTAGAAAGACTGAGCTGCGAGACTTGGGTTTTTTACAGGATGTTTTTGATGGCATTATACGTTTTCTAAAAAGTATTTCTCTTTCCTAATTGAGGAATAATACTTTAAAATTGTTAATATATTACATATGTAATTTCCTCGAGTGGAAGTCGAACCCACAACCTGTTGCGTTTAGAGTCGCACGCTGGTGCCCCTGCGCCACAACCTGCCTCAGTATTTATAATAAGTATAATGTATCTGTTTCTATAAGTTACTATATTAATTGAATTATCAAAATATCTTATAACACCTATATTGTCATCAAATCCGTCCGTCCAGTGTAACAGTAAGCAATTACTAAGCACTAGATTTTTAAATGTGTTGCGTCTCACTGTAAACGCGACGGTTATAGGTTCTTATCGACAATTGGACGATTTATGGGGAACGTAGTTCGTAAGACAGGGAACCTAATACTAGTCGTAATATTAGGTTCCTAACATGCTATATGCGGGATGCAATGTGTAGCTACTATCAATTTAATTAATATCGTAATTACTACTAAGCAATTACAAAGCACTAAATACTTTAAATGTGTTGCCAGTATAAAATAATTGAATCGTAGATGTATCCTTGATTTCTAGTATTTTGAATATATGACGAAAACCGTAATGACCGATGTACTGCAGTATTGAGAAACACGCGCACGCGATGTGAGAGGCGTAACAAAACGGTGTATACTAATCTATGAGACTTGGATGAGCGGGTGGTCGATTTAGATTGTTTTTGTTTAATTTATGGGGATTCGGTTTAATAGAGAGAATATATAGATAATTTATTCCGTTCTCCGTTTTCTGAAAATTTTGGAGGCTGTGTCTTCATAGGCGAGACTTTACAAAGAAAGAAACTTTTTCTTTAAAAACCTTTTAAGGACAAAGTTTAAAATTTTTTTTTTTTTTATTTTTGAGCCGTATTATTAATAAAATCTATTGAAATGTGTATAAAATGTATGAAATCTTTGATGTAAACATGAAAAATATTATACATTTATTATATAAATGAAATCTTAATGAAAGCAATTTGAGTTTTTTATTTACTTTCTTATTAATTAATAGTAATCAAAGGCAAGAGTTTACTGTCTAAATTACTATCAATTATATAATATATTTTTATATAAAATAGAAATATATGCAACAAACGTCTAAAAGTACTAATTATTTTACAATAGTAGAATATATGCATTAAATATTTTATTCGAATGCTATTTCTAAATAAGGTGAATGGGTTTTTAACGATTTTCTGAGTTTGAAGTACGTAATGCGCAGTCGCGCAGGTGAACTGAAATAGTCGACGCCTTTAAGTGAATCAGACGCGAGACGAGAGCAAATACATTTTTTATTATGAAATATATTCATATATGATTTTGCCGTCGCGGCGCAGTGAAACAGTATAAATCACTGGTTGTGGGTTCGGTATCCGTTCTTAAAGGATGCATCAACTTTACAGCAGGGTAGTGGGGATCGTACCCACTACCAACCGATTTTATAGTCACACTTTATGCCCCTGCGCTACGGCTGGCCTGGAACTAATTTTATTTTAATATTTTTTAACTTATTGTAGTCACACTTTTTAGAGGATAGAATCGCTTCTTTGATAGATACTGAAGTTGCCTTATACAAGAAATGTTTTTTAGGATAAAATACGTTTAAAAGCTTTTGAAAGGACATTAGCTGACGATTTTATATTAAATCCATTTAGCCTACAATATTTTTTTTTAAATAATTAACAAAAAAAATCCTTTTTAAAAGTTTTACATTTTACATCGCCGCGTACATCAGGTTAGGGGGAGAAAATCTACTGATGAGCCACATCTTGCCCTGTTTTCACTGGGAAATGAAAATAGTTCATTCCGCCAAGAAGGAATCAAACCTATAACCAGATACTGTACCACTGCGCCACGATGACCTCAATGAGTCAATATAATTGTACCAACAAATTACTATTAAATGTTTATGCGTCAAGTAGAGATTGATGCTCACGTCGACAAATATTGTTTATTAAAAAAAGCAAAAAAAGGCGGTCGTGGCGATGAGGGACAGTGTGCAGCTGTTGCGGTCGGGACGGTTGTGGGTTCGGTCCACATTCGAAGAAATGATGATATTTTATTTTCAAATTTCAATTGCCACTCAACACACAATATCTAGAAAATTTGGTGGAAAATGGGAAAGAGTCTGTTTTAACACAAAATTCCCTGAGTTCCCTCTGCCAATCTGACTATGATGGCAAACGTGTTTTTTTAGCTCCACGTTCTCTTTATCTTCCTTGTTATGTATATTTCGAACGTAACAAGGCAAGGAGAGGGAATCTGGGAACCTAATGTGAAGATGCTCTGTTCAAATTAAGACACTTCTGTTCTCCACTTTCGGCCGAATTCTGATGGTTACCAGAGCGATGCGCAAATGAAAATATTAAATATTTCATATCCACGTGTGGAAATCGAACTCACAACCCGTCATTTTTAACCACGCTTTTGCCCCTGCGCCACTACTGGCCTTCAAAATGCAAAAATAACAAAACCACGTCAAATATTTCTCTACAACCTTATCAGAAACCCCTTATCTTATCATGTTACTATAAAATTACAAAACCGTCGTCCGCGTGAAATCTTCTGAGACTTCTCGCCTTAAAAGCTCGTAAGCTCCTTTCTCAAGTTTCCCATTTTTGTAATATAAAGAGGTTTTCTTTTCCCCAAGAAACGGGCAACTCACTTTTTATCTCGAGGCAACTATGTTATTCTTAGACGGTAGTTGTAAAATAAGTAAAATGAAAACTAAATTTATGTTATAAAACGAATCTAAGACCTTTACTTTAATTTTAAAGCTGTATCAATTTTTGTTATTAGCATTTCTGATTGGAAAAAAATTCACCAAGCTTCACTTGAGTGCCGACACCCAACACGCAACGTCTCGAAAATTGGCGTGCCATGTTACATCGCGCAATGCGCGTACAGAAAGGAATCTTACACTAGGCTCCTTCTACTTACCCTGCCTTATACGTGAACTATATATAAAAGTATTCATAAAAAAACTTAACCTTTACCAAAAAATATAACCTTCATTCATTTGATACTTGAAACCTTATAGTTGGTTTGAATGTTATTTTTAAATTACTCATATATTGTCAAAAATATATGTATATAAAGTTTCATATTGAAATTCAAATACTTTGTAATCAAGACATGTATGTGCCTTAATATTATTTCATTGGATTGTTTTTCATATATAGATACTCGTATATGTTTCTTTGTTTGTGTTTTATATATTTTAATTGGTTAAGCCATGAGCCTTTTTTTCCATTGCTTGTAAACCGTCCAAGAGGGACGAGTTCGAATCCCACGTTCGATATTTTATACGTTTTCGAAAAATATGTATTTTTTAAGGTTCGTTACCTTAAAAGAGAAAAACGAACGAAACGTATGTATGTAGTGTTTAGTAAAATAATTTAAAAAGACATACATATTAGGGGTCGCAATCCGGGATCCTGGGATTCAAAAATCCCGGGATATCGGACCAAATATAGGTCTTTAAAATCCCGGTTTTAATTTTACAAGAAACCGGGATTTTCGATATTTTCGGATTTTAGAAAGTTAAAAGTTAGTTATTCGAATTAAAACATGCCTGCTATTAAATACATAACATACATCGGCAAAAGTAAGCGATGAGTTTTCCTCAAAATTCGGAATTTTACGATATTAACCGAGTTTGGCCGGCCCGACTAACGAACGTACGAATACCGTATTTTCTCATTGGGCGTCGTTGTTGCGTGTTTTTGTTGCACGTCGGTGTTGCTCGTTGTTGTTGCACGCTTTTCTGGCCCGTCGATGTTCCAGGTGTCATTATTGTTTTTCGTTAATATTGATTAATATGATATATATGTTATAACTAACTTCACCCTTTATCTCTAGCGGGGTACTCAGAACGGAGCGCCAAACGCTACGGTCTCTACATACCTCTTTCGCCTCGTCCATTGTCATGAATTTCTTTATACATGCCCTCCGGGCGGTCCTCATGCTTTGTACGTGACCTTCCTCCAGTATCTTTGATACTGTTTTCGAAGGTCAACTCCTCCTACCTCTCTTACCGCTCACGGTTCCATCATAAATCTTTTTTGCCATTCTTTCATCACTCATTCGTTCGACGTGCCCAAACCAGCTGAGCACGTTCTTCTTCATTCTCACCGTGACATCCTCGCTAGTATCTGCCATTCTGTGTATCTCTTCATTGCGGATTCGATCCGCTAAGCTGACTCCGCATATGCTACGAAGAAATCGCATCTCCACGGCATTCATCTTTCTTTAGTTCTTCTTCTGTAATACCCACGTTTCGCTGCTGTATAACAGAGTCGGTCGGCATTGTGGACGGCCAAACGCGCAGTTGTGCTGACGTTTCGCCATCTGATCAATGCAACTAAGACTCCGTTAACCTTGTTGCCGGCAGCAATACGCCTTTCCACATCCATCTCGCATCTTTCATCTCTACTGAACATACTTCCCAAGTATACCACTTCATTCGCTTGTTCTAATATCTTTCCATTTACACTGATCTTGCGTTCCGTCCTTTCTTCATCTCTTTCAAAAATCGGAACCTTTGTCTTATTCGCATTGAGGCTTAGACCATTGTATTCACACCCTTCTTTCAGAGTGGTGACCAATGCCTGCAACTCGCATTCTGATGATGCAATAAGCACTGCATCATCTGCGTACAGCAGGCAATTCACATTCAGGTCACCTACTTTCACTCTCATATCACTTTGTTGCACTCCTTGGAGACAGCTATCCAAATACAAATTGAACAACCAAGCTGACATGGCGCAACCTCGTTTAACACCCGATCGGATGTCAAACCAGGGCGACGTGCCAGCTCCTACTCGCACGCAGGCAGGGTGATCTCTGTAAAGAGACTTTACAGCCTGCAACAAAGGTCCGCTCACATTGTACTTGTACCGGAGTAGTATCTCCCATAATTTCGCTCTGTCAAACACCTTTTCCAAGTCCACAAAAGCACAGAAAACTTTTTGGTTAACGGCCAAAATTTTTTCCGTGATCATGCAGAGCGAAAAGATCTGATCCATACATCCTCTTCCAGGTCTAAAGCCTCCTTGGGCCTCCCACAACTGCCTTTCAGATCTCTCTTGCATTCTTCTCGCTAAAACTTTAGTATAAATATTACTATCTAAGCTAATCTGATAGCTCTATGGCTTGCGCAGTCTATCTGTGAACCTTTGCCTTTATACAAAGGCACGATGACTGCACCTCGCCAATCGTCTGGGACCTCCCCTGATTTCCAGCATAAATTGCACAAAAACCAGAACAAGTGCAAGATGCGTGGCCCACCATATTTGATCATCTCGGCAGTAACTTCATCTGCTCCCGCTGACTTACCACATTTCAGACTTAGTATTGCACTCTCAACTTCTTTTACACTGATTTCGCCATCAGCTACATCAAGACTCAGCGTTTCGCTGCTACTTGAAACTGAGGCGTCATCACATTCATCATCTCCTTGTAAAATTCCGCCCATCGCTGCAAAAACGCTGCAAAATATATGTTGTTAAATAATAAGCCTATAAGATATTTTTCGTAGCAAATTATTATATATTTTTTTGTAATTAAAAATTGTTTTATTTAGTAAATATAATTAAATTTACTACTTCCCTAAAAATACCCCCCTAACTTAACTCTAAAAATAAGAAGAGGCTTGAAAAATTACTAATTTTGGTACAAAAAACTAAAATATCGAAAATATCGAAAAAACCGGGATCCCGGGATTTTTCTTAAGTCGATATCGAAAATCCCGGTTTTGCTTGAATGGTCCGATATTGCGACCCCTAGTTTCAATTCAATGTTAATAACAATAAACATTTTCACTCTACAAATAAAATGTACACGTAATATGAGTCAGTGAATATAATACAATATGAGGACGTCGTGGTGCAGGGGCTTAAAAAGCGTGTGACTGTAAACGAGACGGTTCTGTATTCGATTCCCACTCGGGGAATGAAATATTACGAGGCAAAGCGCGGCGTTGAGGTCCGTCGCAAAATGGGGAATGATCGTGTCTTAATAGGATCAGAGTGTCTTAACACTAAATTCTCGGGTTTCCCCTGCCCACCCTGCTGGAATGTGCGGGATAGATCGTGGAACGAAAAGAATGGGTATATATAAGTGCGTAGCACAGCATAGTGACATTTAGTATAAGGACACTCCACTATCCGAATTCTTGATACTTGGCGAACGTAACACTACCCTTACAAATGAAACTAATTTAAAAATTAAAACTATCTGGAATAGCATTATTAACCCATATTATTCCACAGCTCCGTGGTGGCTTAAACTATATTTTATTAATTTTTATACTTGATCCCGCATTGCTATGCGGCGCAGACAGAGAAATCCTAATATTAGGACATTCCATTCTCCGCTTTTCGCTTAAAATCGAGACTTTCACATTGTTAATATATTGTTTTAATAATTAAACGCATATGTAATGTTGTATATTAGGATATTATATAGATTATAAGTAAATAAAGTATGTAAAATTTAGGGAAAGGCACAAACGCCTGATTTGTCTGGGAAACCGTAATGCGGATGTAGAAAAAATAATGATGTTCTTGAAAATATATATTTAATTATTTTCCTTATAAATGTTAATTATGTACCAATATGGCAACAATAATTTGGTATAATTATATATTATAGAGCACGCGTCGTCGTCGTGTCGGTGTCGGCAAGCCGGAGGATGTGTAATTAATATCAAAATAACATAATAAAAAAAAATATTTCAAATGAAAAATTGATTTAAAAAAAATTATATATAACAAATTGTACTCAGAACTTAGAAATAAAAATAACTCATTCCTCCGAGCGGGAATCCAGCCACAACCATCGTATTATAGTAGATTATGGGAGAAGTGGCATGAAAGAGCCAGGTTTTGAAAGAGCCACCTGCAATATTATAGTAGTTTAGGAACGGACTCGATAGAATATTTTATTTTTAAATGGCAACACTGATTCCCCATCACCCACAAAAAATTAACACATCTTCGGAACCAACGGACGCCGATATGTCGAGTTGAAGTTTTTGGCACTCAAAAGTAACTTTTTTACCTCATTTGAGTTGTTTTTTAGATTTTCATTGTAAACAAATATAGGTACTTGCATTGTGGATCGAGTTTATGTATATATTTGGCCTTGTAACTGGATTAAAACTGAATTTCAAAAGTTTTCATATCGTTGTGATTTTGAAGGTTATATTTTTTTAAAGAATAAGTTATGAAAGAGCCGGGTGAATGGGCCTTGAAAGAGATGGCTCTTTCATAACCGGCTCTTTCATGGCCCCGAATTATATATTTTTTTAATTAATTATAATTATAATAAATATACATTCCTAATAAACATTATTAAATAATTTGCTACTGATATTTCATTATGGAGAAATCTGTTCCCAAAAAACGAAAAAGGCCCGAAAAATCGGTAATTGAAGAAGCAGTTAGTTAAGTTTCAAAGAAAGGTCAGTCCATAAACAAAACTGCACTTGCCTTAAATACGAGTATAGTGAGAGCATATTTAGCTAAAATAGTTTAAAAAGTAAAGACTTAGGTAAATCATTTTATCAACACTGTCTTAATATAGGAAATAAACGTATTTATTTAAAGACTGCTTCAAAATGTACTTATCAAGCTAAGAAACTGGCATTTGATTATGCTATGGCCAATGGTATCTGCCTAGATAAGCGGAAAGAAATTGGAATTGCGAGTGATGATTGGCTACAAAACTGTCGATAAAAATCCTTAATCGAAAATCGAAAATAAACCAAGAAAATTCAGACCCGAATTCGTCTGATTCTATCATATTGGCTAAAGTAAAAAAAAGGTAGATGGAAGCAAAACAAAGTCCAATACAAATAAAAATAGTGATGATTGCATGGAGCAATATTTAAAAAAAAAGATCTCATAATTTAAGTATGTTGTTTTTGAGAAGATATTATTAATTTATTATTTAGCTTAATTTTCGTGATTTCTATTAATAAAAGAAAATAAAAAAAAAAGAAAAATAAAATATAAAAAAAAGAAGATAAATAAAATAATAATATGGATTGTTAGAATTATTTTCTTAAAATGACTAATATAATTAAAAACAACATTACTTTTTAATAAGGATTATTTAATTGTTTTTATTTTATAGTGCATTGTTATTATTAAGCATAATTTTCACTATTACATCTCATAATATAAGACTGTCTCTTTCATAACTTTTGGTGGCTCTTTCAATACCGAAATGTTATGAAAAGCCAAATGACACATTAAAGCTTATTTCGTATTAAAATATCTAGTTTAATAAATTAATAATAATTTGAGAGAAAAAAAACTTAATTTCTTTAAAAAAAATATACTTTTAAGTATATTTTTTTGCTTCGTTTAGTAAAATGGCTCTTTCATGCCACCTCTCCCCTATTATAGACATACACTACCCTACTGAGCCACGTCGGCGTCAGTGACTTTACGCTGTGTATCCCGCGTATAGCGGGGCGTAGCGCGTATAGCGGGGTAGGCAGAGGGAACCACGAAAACACTCCGTTCACCACTTTCCGATGAATTCTTAAAGCATGGTGTTCAATAAACCAGTGTTGAGTGGCATAACTCGACGCAACGCTTTGTTTCTTTACCAAGCTAGGAAATATTAAATGTTTATTCCCTCGAGTGGGATCAAACCCACAATCCCTTATGCCCCTGCGCCACGAGCCTGGCATCATATAAAGTTACATTAAACATATGTTGCTTAAGATATAAAAAAGGTGTTTAAAACCGTAAACATATAAAATTTAATTTTTGATGTAATTTCGTATCGACCAGGTTAATGTCAATGAATAATATGAAAAATAACTATCAATCCATAATATTTTATTATAAATTTCAGCATTAAGTATTATTTGTATCAAAAGTTGAGATGAAAGTGGGGGTTTTTATATAAAGAGAAGATGCGCAAGCGTCACTCACAGTGCCGCCGCGGACGCGCGGATCTCGTTCATACGTTACTTATCACTGGTTCAACTTGCCGGTTGTGTACTGTGCTTTTGGGATTCTTTTAATTGTTTTGGTGAGTTATTTAATTAATTTGGATAAATTGTAATTTTATTAATTTAAATTTGATTTTTGATAAAAATTTCGTGGTCGAGAAATACTCTGGTATTGTAAACATATTGTTTTCATTTTCTAAAAGATAATATATATCTAGATTTATTTAAATATGAATCTCTTAAGCTTAAGCTATGAAACTAAAATATAAAACATAATTAAGCTTTAATTTGTATAATTTGAAATCGTGACAAAGTTGTCCGCAAACCGCAACAATAATTGCGAGTTTCATTTAAACAAAGTAAAAAATAATTTGAATTATACAATAATTACTACATTGTGATATTAAATGTGCGTGTTTTATTTAATATATGGATATCTAGATCATTTTAAATGCTATTATATCACTGTACAAACGTACACACGGCGGCGGAGGTGGTAGTAGATTTGATTCCCGCTCGCACTTTGACTTTTTATAGTATTAGTAGTATACGGGTACACCATTTTTTCCGAAATACTATTACTATACTATTCCTTTTAAAAAACTTATGTTAACACCTTATACTGTTAATAAAAAAATATATCTGATCATTTTATTTCAGAAGTCGAGCCGCTACAAAATGGCACACTTACGTTTAATGGTGAGTAGAGCTCTTTTACAACTATAAATGATATTCCCTCAGGCGCAACGGTAGTAGATACAAATTCCCTTTCGTAGTCAAGTGTAAATACAAACTTGACATATTCTAAGAGTCCGGGGTAACTATAACCACAATTACAACAAATTAAGTAATGTAATATAATCAAAAGCTTTCCTCGATGTATAAACTAAACAAATCTAAAATATTTTTTTCCATTCGAACTAGTAGTTCCTAAGATTATCGTGTTCAACCAAATAAACTCATCATCTTCGAAATATTAGTACATATAGATAATGTATTACATACATATCTACGAGTACATTACGGTTATAATACTACTATAGTCTATTATAAGACTTATGTATTTATGTTAATTTCAATAATTCAGTTACACTTAATTACGTATCTACATATTAGCGACTTGAAAAATCATAAAACAGATTTTTTTTATTACAATTACTCTAATTTATATCACAATTCAGTATAAAATAAAGTAAATTGTTTTATGAGCAAATATTTTGTAAACCTATGTAATTTAATTTCTCTATTCATTATTTGTAATTAATTTGGAGATGTGAAGGCACTACTTATATAATGCATAACATCAAACTAATATTTTAATTATGAAGTTTTAAAAAAATCTTACCAAAAATATAATTAATTAGTATGTAGTGTTGGTGTGTGAAAAAAAAACAACTGCACACAGGAGAGTAGGCAGAGGGAACCTAGTGTTAAAACACTCCGTTCCCTACTTTCCGTCGAATTTTTTGAGAACTTAACGCCGGGCTTTTTATCTTGGTGCCAGAGCGAAGAAGTGAAAATATAAATAAATAATCATTGATTCCCCCAAGTGGGGACCGAGCCCGCAGCCGTCGCATTACAGTCACACCTTGGTGTCCAGGCGCCACGAGAGCCTCATTGAATTTGATAGTTTTATAAAAAATGATTAATTGACAAAAGAGTTGAGTCACTAAGCTCTCCGGTCTCCGAATGAATACATTGAATTACGTAATTAGTGGGTGTGAGTAACGCACACATACACACGTCAAGGACAGCGAACCGGAAACTAAACTTTCTAGTAAAAATCAAAAATTGCATCAAATGCGGGCGCACTTTCATTATTTAACTAATTATTCTAGATCGCAATCGGCTAATAGGCGGCAATTACTCTTTAATAGTAATTCTATACAACAATTAACTCTTTACTTTTAATAAAATGAAATAAAGATATTGTTTATACTTTGAATACATATATACAAATATTTAAGACTATATTTAAACAATTTTTCATTGCGCTTCTGAGTTCCTTCCTTGAGAAATAAAAATAAAATAAATAAATCAGCTTCACGCTGTATCACGCACTCAGCAGGGTATGCAGAGGTAACCTAGTGTTGAGACACCCCGTTTCCCACTTCTACTTCCCGCCGAATTCTTGAGGCATTGCGTGTTGAGTGGCGGAAGTCAACACCGCGCTTTGCCTCGACACCAGAGAATATTTCATCTCCTCGAGTGGGAATCAAACCCACAACCAGTCGATTTTACAGTCACACTTTGTGTCTTTAAAAGCTCAGCGTTTAGTTCCGCCACTCAACATCCAATGTCATCATGACTATGAAGCCTCTCTCACCACGATAATGTGCGGGATAACACGTAAAAAAATTACCAGAATAAAATCGAAATTACAATTATACATTATATATTAAAATATTAAATACATTTAAATGTTTCTATATAAATGTGTTTCATATTTCGACATGTTGTTTTTATTTTCGCTTTTCCAAGAACAATGCACATTCTAGTTTACGCGCCACGCGAGAAAACGAGTGCTCCGCTCTCATTACATGACGTATGGTTTTGTCCTTTATTTAGTAGTGTAGGCGTCAAATGGCTTCATTATTTAAATTTTTATGTATTTATTCTGTTTTTTTTAATAAAGAATAGTCAACGTCATTTTGGGAATGGTCTAGTAGTAGATTCGAATTCCACTCGGAGAAATATTTAATATATTCACGGTTTCATTATGTAAAGTACGGGGTTGAGCTCTGCTTCTCCTCAATATTTCATATATCATTAAAAAATAAATATGTTATGAAAGAAAACGCAACAAACTAATTAAAGTCATTTTTTCAGCCTTAATGAATTGCAAATTGCAAATGAATTGCATAAGAAATTCTGTTGTGGGAAACAAAATATATGAATTTAGTTTTTATATAGGTTCAAAACTGTCTCCCCCGCTATGTAGCAAAAACCGTAAAATCTGTTACTTTTGGACCATAATATAAAAGAAATTACGTAAAAATATTAAAAAGTGTATGACTAAAGGGCAGCGTGACTAAACAAATATCTTGACACTTTTACATTTAACGGTACTTTGAAGTCAAAAGCTTGTTCGTAAAAATCTCTTTGCGAATGACACGACGACATAAACAGTAACTGTACCTACTCTGTGTTGACCACTTTATGGAAGTTATCATAAAAATAAGAGTATAAAAAATATTGAAGCCGCCGCCGCCGTGGCGCAACGGCACAGCGTCCGACTGTGAAACGTGACGGTTGTGAGTTTGATTACAACGCGGCGGACTTCTTTAATTTCATTAACTGGGAGGAGTGTCGTGAACCTTCCTGATTCCTTTGCGTATTCTTCTCCGTTTAGTTCCGTCGCGTCGACTGCCTCTGACAAACGGATAGAATCATCTACGGCTACCATATTTATTTTTATCTAAATTATAAAGAATACACGTCGGAACTTACGTTATTTTAATAATTTTCTTTGGCAGAATCGTCTTTCTATATATAAAAGTATGCCAAATTGTATTCAAGAAGTATAAACCCGTAGTTTGATATACGATATATACGATATATTACTGTGATAGGCAATAGGACACATAGAAGACATAGACATGCAAAATAAATCATATTTTCGATAAAATGATAAGTAGGTATTCTTAATCAAACGTTTTAGCAAAGGAAACAAAATATGTAGTTTCACATCGCGTCGTCGTCCTCCATCCTCATAAATATTTATAGCACGATGTAGACAACTATTTGAATTCTTGAACAAAAATAGCTAAAGCATGTGAAGAGGAGTTTAAGTTTAAGTCACAAATGAATTTAAACTCTTTCTGTATACAAAACATGTAGTTTTATAAATCAATCCTTACGTATTTTCCACATTTTTGCGGAGAAAGTAGAAAGAATATATATTTTGTTCACAACTACCAATCAATTTATTAGCTCATTATAAAAGGTGCGGATTCAAATCCTACTTTATCCACATGTTTATTATAAAGAACTAGCCACCACCTGCGGCCGCTTGGACTTATTGTTATATGATAACCAAATTATACTATATTTTCACAAACATCGTAGCGTGTGTGTTATTCTCATGTATAAGAGTTATATTACTGTAAAGTTTCATCTAAACTTATTTAGAAGTTTTTGCGTGAAATGAAAACAAACATCAACAATGTAAGGTTAGAAAGATAAAATAAGATAATATTTTTAACTTTTTTAAAGTGTTATTTCACACTTAGGAAAGAAAAACACTATTTTAGAAACGTATAAAAAACGCAGCAAAGATTTCAACCCGCGCCTCTCGGGCGGTTCAAATTTTTATACGTTTCTAGAACAGTTTTATTCTTTTAACGATCCTTAACGTCCGAATTAAACTTTTGGATATAATATATTAAAAACACATAGTACGCTACTTTCCATAACCATCGAATGTAAAAGAAATATCAACGATATATTTCTTTGTTGTCTTTCATTATAAAGTATTGTTTAATATAAGAAAATTCAACATTTTATAGCATCTATGGTCGTCGTCGCGAGGCGTTGCGTAACATTCACCGCGGCGCGGCGTTACGCGTTACGTCACGTTACGAGCTGTATGGAGCCGGGGTTGCTTAGCAACGTTATTCAGCTTATCATTTGTAGTAATAAATCAGAGATAATGGCGTTTATTTGTTTGTTATAGAAGTTAAAGACTTACCGCAGGAACTGAGCAGCGTCCTTTGTGATAGTAGAAATAATGCGTAAGATTAAAAGAAGGTTATTATGAGCGGAACTTCTCTTCGGAATCTTAGCGGAAAGTATCGGAATGTTTTATTAAAAATCAAAATATTCCTTGTTCAAATAGTAAGCACTTTTGAAACTTCGAATGAACATACATACAAAAAATACCACCGGATCCTAAGGCAGTTTTTAGTATCCTTTAGGGTAAAACAAAAAAGGAAACAAACAAAGGCAAATATCCAAAGAAAACAAAAATATCCAAATATAAAAAAATGATGATCTTCTCATAAAAATTGCAATATGGGATTATGATTATTTATTTGTATACGAATCATAATAAAAAAATAAACATGAAAGAAAAAACAAAAACTGACTTCATAGCTTTATCCATCAAACTACCTCTGAAACATGACTTACCTTACAAAAAAATCAAAATCCATTAATAATTGGTATCCATGAGTAATTGCGTAACAAATATACAAACAAAACACACACCCTTTAAAAACTCATATATCTCCAGAAACGAACTTTCATCAAAATATCTATACTTTAAACAAAGTTCAATAATATTTTATCATAAAACACGATGTCTTTATGTAGTAACCTATAATAATATATACCATACATGCGTATAAAACACACGTGACGTCAGATTCTTTATTGTAATTTCTATTCAGTGATAGCGCAGTTTCATTAGCGAGTATTAAAACCTCTCGAGTTTAATATTTATTAAAGTTTTTAATATGTATAGCACATTCATCGTTGTTATTTGTTAATCAGCTCGGTCTCGTGGAAATGAATTTCTCGTCAAATAATATATACATATTATATCGACTCTATAATTGTGCAATCAACACGATGCGATCATTGTAGATATAAATTTCAACTTATTACAGTTTTATTAAAGAATAAAAATAAATCAGAAAAACCTAGTGTCAACACACTCCGTTCCCTATTTTCCGATTAATTTCGACGCGATTTTGTTTTACTAGAACTGGGAAATTGATATCATATTGTCCCCCAAGTGCAGAACCCACGACCATCGTGCTTGCAGTGAGGCGCTGCCACCCTCTCATGATGGTCTCACGGTATACCCGGAACATTTGACAAACATTTATTTAAAGTATTACTATTTTCTCGTGTAGGTTAGGCAAACTACAGGCTTAGGTCGCTCCGGCATGTGACACTCCGAATGTGATATTTCAAAGGGGCAGAAGAACGAATTGCCTTATCATTTTACATTTCCTTTAAAATACTGAAATTAGCAAAGTCAGTAAAAAATGGCTTTAATTTTGGTGGCATATCAACTTTTACCAACATTTATTGTCGGTAAATAGGTTGAGAACGGAAATAGCAGTGAGTTTTCACTTGTGCTACAGCACCTCATTAGCTTATGTGTCCATGTCTCGTCTCTTGTAGTGTCTTTTTGTTATTTATTTTTGAACTTTTCTTTTAAAGATTGAGAGGGAGAGAGATTGAGAGAGAGAGAGAGAAAATTAACCACCAGGGCTAGCCAAAAAGTGCTTTTGCCAAACTTCTTTCTCTACCTACTAAATGTGTCAGAAATTGCGTATAAACAAAAAAATATGTCGAAATGACTGAAAGCTAAAAAGAACCAGAAACTTTTATGTTTCAAGTATAATGATCGTTGACATTAAGACTTTATCATTACTTTGCCTATTATTTGGTCACGAGTTGTTATATAATGTATTGTAATGTAACATTCGTTAAGAGGTCGCTCAAAAACTTATGTGTGTATGAACTTTGTATGGCGTTATGTCATCAATTAGTCTAACGATCGATATCGACTCGCAAATTGCCGTGCCATGGAGCGTGCCAGTGCGCTGTTCCGTCTTATCCTGTCCCGGTTCTCGCCTCCACTTGAACAGCTTGCAGGATAGCTAAGAGGTTAGAGGCTAAGCGGTTTTAATTAAATTGTAACATTGATATTGAAAAGAACAACTGTTATTTATTTTAACAATAACCGACTTCCGGGACGGTAATGTGTTCATTGGACAATTCAAAAGTACTTGCAATATTGTTATTGTATAAAAAATATTTTGTTAGTTCCTGAGAATATCGTGTTTAAACAAACAATTAGCTTTAGCTAACTTGAAAATGTTTACTAATATCATAAAGCTAAAACAATTAAGCTTTATACTATTAGTAAACATTTTCAATTTAAGAATAAAATATATTATGATATTTTACAGAAACTCTTTTTAACTATTTTTCTATCCGGCTTTTTACTAATTGAAGTTGAAAACATCTACATCAATATCGACTAAACTTTCCCAAACAAAATTCCATATATCATTTTAACCTACTTTTAAATCTTAAAACATTACGAATTTTCTTTCAAAATCGAACCCAACAATACGTAATCGTAAATCATAATTCCTATGAACCGAAATCCAAGAGTTGTATACATTTACAAGTATAAGATGTAATATGTAAATAGAAAGCTCGAAGGGGGTCAAGGCCGCTTCCGCGTGACGCAACCCGCGACTGACACAGACCGCGACCGCAGAACTGTACGGTACAATTGCTTTAAAGCTAACTGTACTAAAATACTACATATCTTCAAATAGATCGATTTTTTTTTGTATGTACCTGACCAGATCTACCAGTCGTGGCGCAGGGGCACAACGTGTGACTGTAAAATCGACTGGTTGTAGATTATTTTCATTTGTTCTCTCTGGTGTCGAGACAAAGCGCGGCGTTGAGTTCCGCCACTCAACACGCAATGCCTCTAGAACTCGGCGGGAAGGGGGGAACGGAGTATCTTAAACTACATTCTGTCGTTTCGCTGTTTACCCTGCTGTGTGCGGGATACAGCGTGAAGCTGATTCATTTACCTATAGTGTACACTAATATTAATTTTAAAGTGAATATGTGTGAGTTGTAAATATGTAACAACGTTTTGCCTTCGCCTCTACTGATTAAATGAACATTTTACACTAATCATTTTAATATTCATTTGGAAAGAAAAATCTATTTATCCATTAAAAGCCTTCATGGCGCAGTGACTGTAAAGGAGGATTCACACTATAATGGTAGTAACGGTTTTTTCTCGGCCGATTTTTAATCTGCTAAAACATTCTTACAAAAACGATAAGAGTATTTATATTTTTGTTCCGGGCAAATCACGCATGTAACAATATTTGTCATACAAGAATGTGAGAGACCGAGAACGACCCGTGACCAGCACTGTAGTGTGATACCTCCCTAAACTCGATTATATTTAATTTGTTTTCAAAATCCGCTCTGGTAGACTCGGTGAGTTCCGTCACTCAACATGCAATGTCTTGAAAATTCTGCGAAACATGCTGGACAGAGTGTCTCAACTTGCTACGCGATATAAGCGGAAAGTTGTAAAGAGAAACTATTTACGTTATAAATAAATGTATTTTAAATCACGCATTCATAAAAAAAATCAAAAATAATAAAATTCTAAATAATATGTTTTCATACAATATAGAATTATTCCAATCCAAAATGAAGGAACAGTCACAAGTTAAGAAAGCTAATCCACGTAACACATACGCACGAGTACGTGGAGACTAACAATACGTACCTACATTACGTGACATCTGTCACGTCGAATGAATGCCTGCCTGCCTGCACGGGACTGTGGAGCCACAGGCTCGCATTGTCTATGCAGTGAAATTAAGATAATTAATTTTAATGACTGAATTTTGTAATACGAGGCGTCGTTTCCTGCTCTCGTCCCGCGCGCTCGTCTCGTCGTGATATACTCTGTTAAGTCGTTTAGTAAGTGATTTCGTGTAATACGACATAAGCGGAGTGTTTTGAGAGTTTTGTGAATAAAAGTGCTTAACAACAATTAGAAAAAGAATAGAATAGACTCCAAATCCTCGATAGTTTACACATTTTTAATTTTCCATTTAAAGTCTTTATCTAAAATAATATTTGACAGTGCTCGCAAAAGTCTATTTGAATAAAGAATATTTTGAATTTGAATTTAAAAAAGTAAGTTTCATGAACTAGTTAACTAGTAACTAGTTTTCGCTTTATGTGAAGCAAAAGAAAGGAAAGGGGAACCTAATGAACTTTATCCAATTGAAAAATAACGCTGCATTTTGTCTGACCAGGACCGGGATGTCCCTAACAGATTAAAAATCATCTCTGTTAGGGACATCCCGGACATCCCGGACTATGCACCAATACTTATTATGAGGTGCAAAAAAGATTATATTCAAAAATACATTACAAAAATATATTTAATACAAACCATTTCTCCGTTCCCCATCAAACAAGTGTGAAACAAAGGGGCTAAGTAACTAAATGCATATCAAAAACCTTTGAAAGCTTTGAAGCTCGATTCCATAGAACGATATGGGTCGTCCTCATCCACTGTGACATTTCGCATGACTTTTAATCAAATTAAGTTCGTAGCTCTTATCACGCATATTGCATCGCCATTGGCTTAGTTCGGATATCTTTGACTGAACCACAAAGCTAACTAAAAATATATTTTTTTAGCTTTACGCCTTATCCCGCGTGGGAGAGTAGATTGAGGGAAGCTAGTGTTACGACACTCCATAAGTCAAGTATCGCCTAATTTTGAGACATTGCCCGTTGAGTAACGGAAATCAACCCTGCATTTTGTTTACCAATGCGTGTTTGTATGTTTGTTTAATAATTAATAGTAATAATTAATAAACATATAGTCGATACACATACAGTCGAGGCTCAAGCGCAGGTAGCTAGAGATATCGCATCTGATCGTATCATGAGAACGAGAGGTTTTTACTTCGGTTCTTGCTGAAGGCACTTGATTTGTAAGCAAAGTATTTATTTCCACGAGAATATTAATTATGTAAAACTAGCACGATAATAATATAATCTCATTATCTCCACATTATGCTAAATAAAATGGAAAAAGTAAATAGCGATTTTGCTATCTGCCTCCTGCCCTACTTGCTCGGCGAAACTTAACGCCACATCAAAGACTACTTCGAGTAACCTACGTAAATAATACCATCGCCACGATATTATTATATATTTTCTCCAATATTTTTAAAAAGCTCTTAAAGCACAGAATATTTAAACATTTCCAGATAAAACATTAAATTTTTAATTACTAAGGTAATATCCACGCTGAGCTTCCTGTGCTTCCGCCGAGGGATAGCGCGGTCACGTTGCTATTTACTATATCGTAAATACAAAACAAAAGCTTCTTTATTATTATAGTTTATACTTTTATTCACTTACTTACACAGTTCTTACAAGTTTACTTCTTATATTTTGAATTTATTTACTTGTTTAACGAAACGTTCTTACTAAATGTAATATTAGACATAAAAGGATTTTTCAATTCGTTTCACTTGTTCTCGAGATTAGCGTGTTTAACCAAACTCTTAAGCTTTATAATATTAGTATAGGTATATTATTTATGATCGACAGACGCGCGTTCAAAGTAATTATATAAAGTGCAATTGAGTTAATTTTTCACTTACGGTTAGATATTATGGGAACGGTTAATGAATTTGTGAGGCCCGCCAGCCAACACAAAAACAAAATCTCTTAATAATAACAAATTATTTTCAAAAACATCTAAATATAATGATTTTCATTCTCGCAGCTAGCATAATCACAAACTAGTAGGTACCTACAAAATAGTTATATATATCAGTAGTTACCTATCTCGTAACATTGTATACGTAGCAATATTAAACGTACATTACTTGTTTAATATGGAATCATATTTTAAGTAACAAACAAAAGCATCGATGGTAAAAGTTCAACAGAAACAGCGACGCCACTCTGACTTTTTCGTGCGCGTGAGTTTCATTATGTAATATATGGTTTTATATTAAATCAAATAGTTTTTCTCATATATATCGATACGTTTCATGAAGCTACCTTGCTACAATTAACACGTGAATAATTATATTTTAACATAAAAAAAAACAATTTCACGTTTAGCAGGGTAGGTAGAGAGAAAGAGAAGAAAGAGAGTTGATTTTAAAACACGTTTGTTTCCAATGCATCGCCTGTTTTTCGAGAGGTTATATTTAGTGGCGGAACTCAACATTAATAAAAAAATCTAAGTAATTTAAATATAATCATTGATTGGACCCTTGGCGTTTCCAGTCTGAGACTGTCCTACTGCACCAAGAAGGTTTCTGAAATAATCAGGATTCAAATTTAATTTTGAGAAATGAGTGTTTAATTGTTGTATGAGTATATATGTCAGGGATCTGAATAGTCTAAGTAAAGTATCAGGTGCTACATTAATAATTATATTTTTTAATTATTTTATTTTAACTACTTTAATTTTATGAACTTTACACAATTTATCATTTTTTTGGATTATACTTCTGCCTATTTTGTATGTTATTTTCCAATCTAAAATATTTAATTCTTCATAAAATTTGTTACTGATGATGAATAAATCTGCCACAGGAGGCGATTATATACTTAAACATATTAAAAACAATATTTTTATCACTTATTTCTTTATGAAGTGAACCAGTTATAAAATAATTTAAATGACATTCCGCACTTTATAGGAATGTTATGTATTCACTTCAGAAGAAACGAAAGTAGGTTATCATTTTAAACATAACTCATCCAATAAAAGAATATTACTTTTTACTTAAAACGCTAAAGCTAATGAGCGGTCACTTCGTTTTAGCATTCGCATTTTGCATTTAGTTTAGTGTTTTGTTTTGTTTGTGTTCCGGATTTTGTCTAAACAAAGCTTAAACAAACGTATTCTATCAAACACTTATATATAAAAGATTAAAAACCAATAAACATTATACATAATAACAAAAATACAACCTACAGACGGACTAGACGGACAGACATTACGACTTATGTGTATTTAGATATTTTTGGTCACTTTTGTCGCGTCCCCATACTAAACGACCTCTGACGCAACGCGGCGGCGAGAACGAGAGGAAGCGCGAGATGATATTGGAAAGTGTCGCCATTGTGTTCCGCGACGACGACACATTCCCAATGATTGCTGTTGCTTCCTGATGCTCCTACTACCACGGTACTCGGTAATGAACTCGTGAGAAACTGTGTGACGTTTTAGTGCGCTTAGTGCGCTTGGTGTCGATCGAATGCGTTTTTTGTTGATGGCTGATTGAGGAAGTTTTGAGGTTTAATCTATGATCTTTCAGCTTAAGTCATATAGCTTGGTTCGTCGTGAGTGGAGAAAACAGAAAAGATGAAGCGGAATTTAATAATAAATCTTATCTTATTAACGTCGTTCTGAACCCATCGAGAGAGAGAGAGAGAGAGAGAGAAAGAGCACACGCGTTTGTATGAATTATTGTGAATTTATATTAAATATTTGAAGTGTGTTCCGCCGAATTAAATAAGGAATTTCTGGTCCATTTATCGAATAAAACTATAAGTAGGAATTACAACTATATATGGGTACTACATCCTGTCTATCGTTTTAACATAACCCATTGTACCTGTATTAAGAATGTGTCGTGTGTCATAATTATACAGCTGTTCGTTAGTTCTCTTTGACCACGCTAGCGAGGATTCACAAGATAAGATAAGACAAATAAAAATAAAACTATTTATTTCTTTAGATTCTGTTAACTTTAGTAAATCTTATTACCACGGCTTTTAAACCCATGTAATCATATATAATAATGCTATATACAAATAATAACACTACAATTATATTAGTAAAGGAGTTCAAAGATCAAGCGAGCTCCCACGGGAACGACCCACGACGGCCACCGCCACCGCCACCGCCACCGCCACACCGTATTGTATTGTATTGTTCTCTACCAAAGTACCGGCAAGTTGTGCAAATAGAATTTGCAACATTTATACATTTGAGTAAATCTCAGCAGATAGCATTGTGGGATGAATGGCGTGAAACAGCGCTAATGTAGTCTAAGCGGCGGCGGCTAAAGCGTGGGAGTCTTGTCTAATGAGATCGGGTGTTGTATCATAAACGGTATATCGCTGGGACTGATCTCGTGTTGATGTTATATTATATTCTATTTTTTCTATCTTTATCTTAGTATGCAAGGTAGGCCAGGTTAGTCCACTGGTTATGTTAGGATTTTTTAGTAGTTTTTGGTAGTTAGTTTGGTAGAAGTTTCGCTTTCCGCCCAATTTCCGGAAATTGTGTATTGAATGATAGAACTCAACCCCGCGCTTTGCTTGTTACTAAATCGATGAAATGAAAATAATTCATTCTTTCGAGTGGAAATCGAACCTACAATTGTCGTGTTTTCAGTAAGTCCGACGCTGTGCGCTACGATGGTATCATATAGGTACGAGTACAAACAATAAATATGAATACTTATATAAATATTTGAATGATTTTCAGAAAAGATCTGATACATCGTTCATTTTTAGTGCTCTTTCTTTTTGAACCAAACCTCAGGAAGTAGGTACTTATAATAATATTAATAGCACCTATATAAATATTTTCGTCCCTAAGCACATTATCATAACTTTATATAAGCATATTTATTTTTATAATAATTTTTGAAAATACTGTAAGCGCAGGCTCCAAAGCAGCAGAAGTAATGTAGCGGAGAGCATCGCTGCGCTCTCGAGGATAGCCGGAGACTATAAAATTTGCATGCAATAATAACCTGCTTGCAGCTCTAGCTAGCGTCTGTGTTTGCTGCTGTGGCTCTTTTCTAATTTTCTTATAAGAAAACTAAGAATATCTAAAATTATTCTTTCAAAAATGCATATATAATACCTCTATTATACCTTAAGGGAGTAATAATTCTCTAGATTAGAGTGAAACGATTAGAAGAGGTCTCAAGTGGTTAATAGAAAATATTGAACCCAGTACTATAAACTTAACAGTCCGGTAGGTTATCATTACAATTATATCACCACAGTGTTTTATAAATATGAAACAGTTCTCGCCTCTCCCCGCATAGCCGCATGAGAAAATGGATATTTTTCAGATATTGCGTAATTTTTGCATTTTAATAGCGTAGCCTCAACTAAGCTAAATATCGGAAAATATAAAATATAAATAGCGGGAAAAATAAAATAAAATAAATAATTATAATATTCTCTTTATTCAGGAGAAACCTTTTAAGAAGCTTGTATATCATAGATAACATACAATATGACGTTGTTCAAAAGTGAGCTCAGTTTCTAGTATTCAGTCTCCGACTTTGATGGCTCCACGAACTGACCTTTATGAATGTAACATTTTCTGAAAAGTCCTCATTTATTATACAAATGTTCCTCTTGGTCCTTAAATATTCTCTTATATTAAAATAAAGCATCCACTACATTAGCTATTCTGTTCTCGTATTGCTTATGAAAGTCTAGTTAATTGCCTCGTTGCTGAGTTTTCTCTGATAAAGCTAGTAACAATCACAATATAAATACAAACTACGAGATGCATATAAGATTTTATGTAGTTTTTGTTCCTCATTTTTTGCCTAAATTTCGAGATTCTTCCGAGTGGAAATCGAATCCATAATCAGCTTTATGGAATTAAATCTATCATCACCAGTTTTAACAACTCGCAATTCATATTTTTGTTTCGTGAAGGCATGATTTATGATTTTTTTTCTGTATTTTTAATGATTATGAAATAAAGTAAGATTTAAAATTATTTTTAACTGACTTTAAAAAAAAGGAGGTTATCAATTCGTCGGAATCTTTTTTTTATGTATGCTCAGCGATTATTCGAAGACGCCTGGACCGATTTGGATAATTCTTTTTTTGTTTGAAAGGGTATAAATCAAAGTACTATTGCTTTATGTTAAGTAAATTTATTTTTTACTTTTTAGTTTGTTTGGAGTCGGCTTATTTTAAATACGAGTCAGACTCGCCCACTGGGACTTCCGTACCAATATCAGGATTATAATATAATATAAGTACTAATATACATAATAGATCAACGGAAAGTACAAGTTATCAAAGTTGACAAACAATTTTGTTTTTTGATTTTGTTGTTGCTTGTTGTTCAAGGGACCTTAGATTTTAATATTTGATATTAATTTCAGTTTGAGATAAATGGTCTTGACAGACGGACAGACAGATAATGAAAATAAAAAAAAAACGCTAATTATATCTGCTCTTTGCAGCACAACGTGTAGCTATATATGCAATGATTGTGGTTTCGATTCTCACTCGTGGCATTTAATTATTTTCATATCATCGCATTGGCAATAAGACTAAAGGCGCTGCTACACTGTCTCAAATATTGAGCAAAAGTAGTCTTTTATCTCTACCTACTTGCTATATACGGAATACAGCGTGAAGCTTATATAAAATGTTAACAAGTCATAATGACATTAATACATAAAATTTCCATATTTCATTTTATTTTTACATTAACATTAACAAATTACATTAAAATACACAAAAATTATACATAATAAACAAATATATATGCATATTACTTGAAAGTTGTCTGTCGGAGCATCACGTGCTCGGCGGTGCTCAGCAGTGCACGGCGGTGCTCGGCGGGCACGGCGGCGGCGCGTGCGGAATACTCAGATGAAACAAAATAAGCGTTTCTAGGTAAAATACACATTCACTCGATCTCTTCTCGTATTATCTTTGATGCTTCTTGAATAATAATGTTTCTATTTATCTGCAAGTTACTTTTCAATTATTTAAAAGTATAAATAAAAGAAAGTTTTATTGTTCGGAGAAAGTATTATTACTTTTGCAATAGTTTTAGGGGAGGATTTCAAACAATTTCAAACTTCTAAGTTTTTTGAAATATGCAGAGAGGACCTCGTTGACAAATTACTACTGTCTTAATCCTCAGCTCGCTTAGAATTGCTGTATACTGGACGGTAATCTAAACTTTTAATCTTTTTAGGGTTCAGTACCTCAAAGGTAAAGGTTAAAACGGCACCCTTGTAGGTTCAGCCATCTGTCCGTCTGTCTTCAAGATAGTTTATTTATTTGTAGTTTATTTCAAGATAGCGTGAATGTATCAAGTTGAAATTAATACCAAATGTTAGGTCTATGGTCCCTTAAAGCACAGAAAATATCAAGCTTCTAAGTCAACGCAATCAAATATACGAACGTTTATCCATAAATTTTACTGCATTTTTACGAATTTCGCCGCATAATCAAACCTATGGAGTATATTTTCCTTTATTAAAAAATTACGAAATGCGCTGAAAATCTCAATCGTTTGCGTGCGTAACCTCCAGAGCCAGTACCTCCTCTACCAAAACAGAATCTCCTAAAGAAGAACAAACCACCCTCACACACTCACACACTCACACACACAACATGTACATACACGAGTACGTCACGACACACATTAAGCTACGTAACAAACGTGAAACAAAAATTAAAAATAATTACAAATATATTATGTAAACATAAAAAGATTAAAGAGAGAGAGAGACGCGCTCGGCGGAGTGCGGGGTGAGGGGTGAGGGGTGCGGGGCGCGGGGGACTTACGAAACATGTTAATTAGTAATTTACATTTGGAAATCTCAATTAAATCTATTTTAACGTGGTCCCGTCTGCGCTCTACGCGATACCTACTTATGTAACGACGAAAGTGATGAGCTAAGTTTTGGTTGTGATTTTTAATATCGCACAGTTCTGTTACGTCACTTCTTATGAAATAATATATATACATATTATAAAATAAAGTTCCCTCTCAGCGACATACGGCTATCTCTGAAAATATACAACGGGTTTTAATGCGATTTCAGTAATGCACAGATTGATATTAGAGAGACATTATAGGAACCTTGTAACATAATACTTACCTTAAATTATTACTTAATTTTTCAACCCTTCAACTCTTTGTCCAACTAGATTGGGGAAATAAAAATATTTTGAATTAAACATTACCTTTTGATTTACTGATACTTCTTTTAATTATACATTAGAAAACAGAAGACGTACATATATCTATTCCACTTTAACAATATTGCACGCTGTATCCCGCACACAGCACTGTAGGCAGAGGGAACCTAATGTTAAGACAGTCCGTTCCCCACTTTCTGCCGAGTTCTGGAGGCATTGCGTGTTGAGTGGCGGAACTCAACGCCGCGGTTTGCTTCGATACCAGAGCAAAGAAATGACAATATAAATGTATATAAATATTTCATTTCCTCGAGTGGGGATCGAACTCCCAACCAGTCCAGGTTTTCAGTCATACTTTGTGCCCCTGCACCTGCGACTGGCCTCAATATATATTGTATATTTTCATTTGCTATTATAATTAGTATTATTCTAATAAAGCGTTACTTTAATGTTATTATTATATTATAGGTACATATGTATGTGATGAATTTTCAATCGAGTCAATTCTTGTATCAAAGTATTTCTATGTATTAATTAATCTTTTCTATTGGCATTTCGTATGTATTTATATAAAATTATATATTTATGAGATTAAATGGTTTGTTGTCAGTGTTGCGGTTGAATGAAGTCTGGGTTAACAATAAATATATATCTTGATACAAATAATTTCTCGCGTTTGGCTTTATATTGTGGGAATAAATGTAGCAATCGTCGAGGCGCTGCGGCACAGTATCGGGCTGTTAACAAGACGGTTCTGTTTTTTAATTGCTTCTCAACACACAGTCTCGAAAATTGAGCGAACAGAGAGTCTAAGCACTATGCCCATTTTTTTTAATATCTGGGATACAGCGTGAAGCTGAAAAGAATATTTGATGTAGATTTTCGTCATTCTGATCACGTATCATTTCTGTTTGGGCTTACATTATAACTGCTCTCATAAGACACTGTTTTTCCGATTACTATAGAATACTTTAAGTTATAGTATATGGATAAAAACAAAATCTCTAAATGTATCACATAATTTTATTATTTTTTTTTAGCTTCACGTTCTATCGCGGGATACAGTAGAGCAAAGAGATCCTAGTGTTAAGACTCTCACATTACGTGTTTAGTGGCGGGACTCAACGCCTCGCTTGGCGTCGATACCAGAGCGAAGAAATGAAAATATTAAATATTACATTTCCTCAAGTGGGAATCGAACCCACAACCTTTCGCGTTTACAGCCACATGCCTCCTTCGGCACTACTGGCTTCATATTAACGTATTTTATAAATAGTGTAACAAAATCAGTAAATTCAATAGTTCATCCAATACAGCAGGCTAGTGCATGGAGTTCTCCCAAAGTATGCTGTGCATAGTGCACGCGACAGTGACCGCGCTGTGTTGCTTGTTGTTGTGCTCCAACACCACACCACCATCGCCACATCCTGCTGCCAGCTGCTACAGCCAGACTGTGGCTGGTTTAGCAGTCATGAACAAAACATACTCTTTTATTATGTGATTAGGATAGGATCTAGGAATCTTAATCGTTACGTGATTAACTATTTTATTTTATATTGAATGGAATTAAAAATGTATGAGTGTCTGACTATAACCGTCACGGTGGTAGGTTCGATACCCATCAGTGAGCACGAATTATTTCATCGTTCTGGGCACAAGACAAAGCGCGACGTTGAGTTCCGCTACTTAACACGCAATATCTTTTAGATTCAGCGGTGTGTGGGTAATGAGTGGCGGAAGTTAACGCCGCGCTTAGCCTCGTTACGAAAACAAGGAAATGAAAATATTAAATATAAATATATAATTCCTCTTTAAGGAGAATCGAATCACCGACGCGTTTACAATCGCGCGCTTGTACCCCTGTGCTATGACGCCCTTTCGTTTAGGTCTTATTTTGATTTAAAGAGGAAATAAAAAACTAATATGACATATTCATTTTTATTTTAATAATTGAGCGTACATAAATTATTTTAACTTATTTTTTGTCCCGTAGCTCGTGGGAGTGGTGCTGGCTGTATCCCTGGCAGCAGCTTCACCGGGAAAACACAAAAAACGAGATGGTATGTTTTGCTTTTATAAAAAATAATAAAAATTTTTATTTTCGTTGCATTTAAAGATTTAATTTTTTATCTTATCCCACAAATAGCAAAGTAGAGAGAAAGAACCTAGGAACCCAGTGTTAAGACACTCCGTTGCCATTAAGATAATGCCGTTGCCCACTTTCTGCCGAATGGGGTGACGGAACACAAGCCCGCGCTTTGCCTCGTTACCAGAGCGAATTATTAAATATTTAATTTCCTCGCATGGGAATCGAACCCACAACCTGTCGCGCTTGTAGCCCTGCACTACAACCGGTCTTCAATGTGACATTCTTTTTTATAAAATTTCTAATTCTTTTAGCTATTATAAGCACATATCTATTATACAAGATGTTCCCAATTTTCTGAGTAGATACAAATCTACCCAGAACTAGAGAACCTAAAAAGAAAGAACACTCCGTTCTCTTACATAACATCGCTACTACGCCATTATAAACTACTTTAAAATAATATCCACTAAGATACAAGTGCCAGTCATCAGTCACTCGCAAATACAAATAAAGACGAGATGTACTTATTTAGAAAACGGATAAAAATTTGAACGTAGCGGGACTCAAACCCGCGCCTCCTGGAAACCGACCAGGCGCTCTGACCACTAAGCCATACGTTCTCATCAAGCTACGTCGTTATTTTAATACTCTTGTTACAACTTATTTATGTTGTTAGTATCTCTGTAGGTCGTGGTCGGTTTCCAGGAGGCGCGGGTTCGAGTCCCGCTACGTTCAAATTTTTATGTTTTCTAAATAAGTATTTTTCTTTCTTAAGTGTGGAATAACACTTTTAAAATATTTAAAAAAGACGAGATGGTTTTCTGTACGTATATGTTATATGATTGGTGTAAACTGTGACAAAGCTAGTTTAGGAGGTCAAGTCGTCTATTGATTTTTCCACTTAAAAAAAACATTTGCACAGATTGCACAATCTACTTAGAAAAATTTACAAAATATGTATATATTTGAATTAAGTTACAAAAGTTGTTATAGAACGGTGATATATAAGAACAGACGACGAAATATGAATTAAGCACCCATACCATTATTTGCAGCTCCTTTGAGTTCGTCCTACGGCCCTCCATCCAGTGGTGGCGGGAGACCTTCATCGTCCTATGGCCCACCGCGCCCTTCTTCTAAGTATGGACCCCCATCTCGCCCATCAAGCAGCTATGGACCACCATCTAACTCATATGGACCTCCTTCTCGCCCATCATCAAGCTATGGTCCGCCCAAACCCTCAAGCAGCTACGGCGCACCTAGACCGCCTGCGACGAGCTATGGTGTTCCCACTGGGCCATCCACAGTTTATGGCGCTCCTGGAAAGGGTTCAAGTTCTTTTGGAGGATCAAGCTCATTCGGTGGATCAAGTTCATTTGGAGGATCAAGCTCGTTTGGTGCATCGAAGCCATCCAGTTCTTATGGTGCCCCATCTAGTTCATACGGGGCACCCCCCTCCAGCTCATATGGCGCCCCATCATTAGGATCTGGAGGTAGCTCATTTGGCTCCAGCTCTGGCCATGGAATATCATCTTCCTACGGCGCACCTTCATTTGGCTCCGGCGGCGGTATCTCTAGCTCGTACGGCGCCCCGTCTTCTTCCTACGGCGCACCTTCAGGTGGCTTACACGGGTCAGGTGGTGGTGGCATTTCATCTTCTTATGGAGCACCATCATCTCATGGTTCAGGTGGCTCATTTGGCGGCTCTAGTGGAATTTCTTCTTCTTATGGTGCTCCTTCATCAGGCTCTCATGGATCTGGTGGTCTATCATCATCATATGGCGCCCCATCATCAGGCTCCCATGGATCTAGCTCCTTCGGATCCGGAGGCTTATCATCATCATATGGTGCACCGTCATCAGGTGGCTCTTTTGGCTCAAGTGGTGGTCTTTCTAGTTCTTATGGCGCCCCCGCTCCGTCCGATTCGTATGGTGCCCCAGTTCCTTCATCTTCATACGGTGCACCATCTTCAGGTGGAAGTTCTAGTCACGGTAGTAGCGGATTTGGTGGCAGCAGTTTTGGTAGCAGTGGTTTTAGTAGCAGTGGATTTGGTTCAAGTGGTCCTTCATCTAGCTACGGTGCGCCATCCTCAGGCCCATCATCAAGTTACGGTGCTCCAGCAAAAACTCCTTCCAGTAGCTATGGTGCTCCATCCAGTTCGTATGGCGCTCCCAGCGGTGGTTCCTCTGGGTACTCCTCAGGTGGTCATAGTTCTGGCGGATTTGGTGGCTTCTCTTCTGGCGGTCATTCATTCTCTTCAGGTGGTTCATCTGGTGGTTACAGCTCCAGCAAACATTCATCAGGTGGCGGCTACTCGAGCAGTGGATCAGGAGGATATTCTTCAGGAGGATCGGGAGGATATCCTTCAGGTGGATCTGGAGGATACTCCTCAGGAGGATCAGGTGGATATTCTTCAGGAGGATCAGGAAGTTATTCTTCAGGAGGATCAGGAGGTGGTTATCCAAGTGGTGTACCAG
This sequence comes from Heliconius erato x Heliconius himera, assembly GCA_013421005.1. Classification (NCBI taxonomy): domain Eukaryota; kingdom Metazoa; phylum Arthropoda; class Insecta; order Lepidoptera; family Nymphalidae; genus Heliconius; species Heliconius erato x Heliconius himera. The sequence continues at coordinate 1,058 of JAATLQ010035742.1, read as the reverse complement.
CCACTATTAACCAGGGCTATGATTCAAGCGGCGGATATGTATACTAAAGGCTTTTTTTTGCTGTGACTTGGATAACGGCCCGTTAGGTATATGACACTAATAATGGTTTAGTGCGTCAGCAGTTGTAAAAACAGTATTAAACTAGTTACCTTCTATAGTATACTTTTATAGTTATTATGACCAATCTCTTTTCATTAATTTCTTATTGAGATTTTTTTTATTTCATATCATTTCAATGCTGATTCAACGAATTAATTATATAATTAAGGTATATTTAATATGTAACAAAGAATGTGTACAAAAATTTAGTATTAAGAAAAATTATTTTGTATTAAATAAAACATTGTAAATAATTAAAAATGATTTTCATTCTACCACACAAAACTTATATAATAATAAAAAGGGGAAATACTAATATAATTAGAAAAAAAAAGATTTCTGCAAAAAAACATTTTAAGAATTAAGTATATTTCATTAGAGGCCAGTCGTAGCACAGTAGTAAAAAGTGTGACTGTAAAATCGATTGGTTGTGGGTTCGATCCCCACTCCAGGAAATGAAATATTTATTTACATTTATATTTTCATTTCTTTCTTCTGGTGCCGAATCAAAACGCGGCATTAAGTTCCGCCACTCAACACGCATTGCCTTCAGAACACGGAGGAAAGTAGGGAACGGAGTGTTTTAACACTAGGTACTCTCTGTCTACCCTGCTGTGTGCGGAATACATCATGAAGCTGATTTAATTTGATTTTTAAATTATGTTTCATTGTCTGTCATTAACAATATAAATAGTTAATTGTTTTAAGTAACAAAAACATAAATAAAAAATAAGTTCTTTGATTTTCACGATTATTACACATTTTAAATGAAACTATTTTAACCGGATTAATCGCGTATATTTGGTACTTTTATACATTTTTGGAAACCCGACGTTTCGAACACTTTGCAGTAGTCCGTGGTCACGGGTAGACTGAGGTGGCATTCGTCTGTCAGTTGACATAATTATTATATCAAACTACCGCCAACGATTTCTTAATTGCCTCGCGTACTGCCCTGG
>JAATLQ010035741.1:0-31714 GCA_013421005.1 Heliconius erato x Heliconius himera | reverse complement strand
TTTAAAAATGGCGACGGATTTGAACCCGTAACTCCTGTTTTAAATTTACAAACTTTTCATTAATATCTACACAAAAAAGTTAAGATTTATTTTTTTATAACTTTGCCCATCGACCTTAGAATACTAAGTTTTTTGAGCCCCATTACCACCCCAATTTTGGAGACATCACGGGATGTGTGGTGGAATTCCACGCCGTGTATTGATATATTGTTTATAGATAAAGATCTGTGTTAGTTAGCCTATTTAGCACATTACATTATTAGGCCAGTCGTGGCGCAGGGGCACACAGTGTGACTGTAAAATCGACTGGTTGTGGGTTCAATCCCCACTCGAGGAGATGAAATATTTATTGAAATGTATATTTTCATTTCTTCGCTCTGGTGTAGAAGCGAAACACGGCGTTAAGTTCCGCCACTCAACACGCAATGTCTCCAGAACGGCGGAAAGTGGGGAACTACCCTGCTGTGTGCGGGATACAGCGTGAAGCTGATTTTTTATTATTTTATCTCTTTGTTTTGACCATTCTTATGGTAATTTTATTAAAACAGTTAGTTTGGTCTATTGAAAATTACGGCTTGACCCTAGAGGCACTCAGCCTAGTCTACTTTTTCTAGCTTCACTATGTATCCCGTACACCTCAGAGAACCTGGAAACCTAGTATTAGGACACTTCGTTCCCAATGGGACACTTCCGTCCACTCTTACAACACACGGGGAAAAGCGGGATTCAACACCGCACCGAAAATGAAAATATTAAATATTTTATTTCCTCGAGTGGGCATCGTACCCACAACCTTTCGCGTGTACAGTAGCACGCTTGTGCTCCTGTCCCACAACTAGCCTAGCCTATGTGGAAAAAAGCGTAAAGCTAAGAAAAATGTATGTACCTATGTTAAATATAATGCAAATATTTACCTTAAACTCAATTCAAACCTGCACTAACATCAATATTAAGGTAGACGCGCTTAAAAAACTCTGCTTCAAGCTGTATCCAACACAAAGCACACAGTTAGGGTAGGCAGAGAGAACCTAGTGTTAAGACACTCCGTTCCTCACTTTCCGCGGAATTCTGAAAGTATTGCGTGTTTGAATGGTGAAAATTAACGACACTCTTTGTCTCGACACCAGAGCACAGGGACAGATATATAAATTTAAATAAATATTTCATTTCCTCGAGTAGAAATCGAACCCACAACCAGTCGCGTTTACAGTCACACTTTGTGTTCCTGCGCCACGACTGGCTTTCGTTTCATCCTCGAATTATAATTTAAAATTTTAGTTTAATAATCTCTGTACGGTAACAACGTGTCTAATAAAGATGCAATCACGGCACGTAAATGTCGCGCTTTATTTTGCCCAAAGATTTATAGAATCACAGTATAAGCTGGATGTAGAGACTGCAATATATAAAAAAATATATATAATTTGTTTATATTTTAATTTTTTAAAATGTATGTTATAGATAAATTTTCTTTAAATTTTAGAATTTTCAAAGTTTGTTACTTATCTATTTTCCTTTTGTTTCAGAATTACATGTATGTAAATTAGTGCGTACCTACTAAACAAAAAAATGTTCAAAAACTTACTTAGGGAACCTGGGAACCTAGGATTAAGGCACTCCGTTGGAATTCAGAGGCCGTCAGTTATCTCGGGCCGTCAGTTACCTCGGGCACTTAGAAGGTGTCGTACACAACTCTCAGCTACTTTCATTCAGCCACGGGGACGAAGCCATAACAAAAAAACCCTACATAGAACTGGGTAGGCTACGGGAACCTGGGAATCTTGTGCTTAGGCACTCGATTCCCATTTTGACACATCCATTCTCACTTTCCGTTGAATTTTGAAGACATTGTCTTTTGAGTTGCGGAATTCAATGCCGCGCTTTGCCTTGATACTAGAGCGACGAAATTAAAATATTAAACATTTAATTTCGTTGGGTGGGAATCGAACCCAAAACCTTTCGCATATTACAGTCGCACGCTTGCGCCCCTGCCCCCCACGACAGGTTTTTTACTATTTTTCTTTAGTTTCTTTCATCTATTTTGATACATTATATGATAGATGAGAACTGCGTTACGAACTGCGATAGGTCTATTGTGCCATGTGCCCCCTAGGAGGACAAAACTTATTATTAGGATATATAATTTAATTCATGAAGTAAAATTAGTATGTTTTTATTGTACTCGTTTTTGAATTATCATATTTAAAGATTATCATATTAACACTAATTACTCAACACGCAATGCCTCCAGAATTCGGCAGAAAGTGGGGAACAGAGTGTCTTAACACTAGGTTCCCTCTGCCTACCCTGCTGTGTGCGGGATACAGCGTGAAGCTAATTTAATTTAATTTATTTAATTTATATTAATCAAGAGAGGATTGATCCCTAAAACACAATTTAAGTAGTAAACCAGTATCACACTACGCTACAGGGTTTTTCTTTATCCTCAAAGGTATTAAATACACAAGAATAAGATTGAGATAAAACTAATAGTATATGTAAATATACGGCGGAACGTATGTTTCTCTTGTTACCAGAGCGAAGAAATAAAAATAATTAATTCTCTGTACCAAAATTGAATCCACTACTATAGCTTTTACAATCAAACGGTGTCTCTCTACATCTGCAGATAGATAAGTAAATATAAAATTGACAAAGATAAGCACGCTGTGTCCGAGCATATCAGGGTAGCATGAGGAAACCTGGGAACCTAGCCTAGCCTTATTTTATTTATTTTATTGCGGAACTCAATGCTGCGCTTTGCCTCGTTACCATAGCGAGGAAATTTAAATTAAACAATTCATTCCCTCTAATAAGAATCGAACTCACACCCGTCGTGCACACAATTCTGCCCCTGCGCCACGACAGCCTCTACGACGGTGTATACAGCGTGAAGCTAAAAAATGGAATTTTCAACCTTTTAACTATTTACGTTATTTCTCATATTAAGCTTAAAATATTTTTCAAAAACTAAATTACATAAGCGACATGCTATAAAAATGCAATCACGGTACGAAACCTGCAGGCGAACTGTAAAACTGTCACACATTATTCCCGTATAAGAATTTATGCGCCATAATCAGTACACAGAGTAACAAGAGATAGAGGGTTCGTGAAAATATTTTTAGTTATCTTTATTGTATAAGTTTTACACGCGGTTTCGCTTGAAAAGAATTCGGTTTAAATGTCAGAAGTAACTCCGATTTAGGTACTGTGGTTAACGAGCGTCTTGTTAAGTATTATTAATGTACGACTAAGTATTCGTTCTGGCGGATCTCAACGCCACGCTTTGCCTTTTTACTAGATTAAACAAATAAAAATATTAATAAATAATAATTTATTACTCCAAGTGAGAATCGAACCCACACTGTACCATAATGGCCTCAATATATGCAATGCGTAAATAACACTTAGATACGTACACTAACGAAATGTCCATTTTATTAACAATTATAAAATAATTTATTTATAAACAAATATTTTATTTTATATGCAAAAATGTAATTCGAAGGTCATCGTGACGCAGTGGGAAAACATCTGACGCGCATATTGTAGGTTCGATCCCCGCTCAAAAAACAAAGCGTGACTGTGAATGTCTCCCTAATACTCAACACGCAGTGTCTCGAAAAATTGGACATAATGGATGCAATTGTAGGTAACAGAGTGTCTTAACACTGGGCTGTCTGCTTACTCTTCTATAGATGGGATACAGTGTAAAGCAAATAAAATATATTATTCTATAATGCTACTTCACACGAAAGGCCTCTACAAAATTGAACAACGCGTCTGTAACGTCACTTCATGTACAGTTTTCGCAAATTAAATCGTATTATATCCATTAATAATGTAATGTCATTAAAATTTTAAATAGTTTCCAATTTTCAGCTACCAATTTTATGCAAATTTATAAACTAGTGGAAGCACCTGGCGTCGCTCCTAGTATATGTTTAAAAATCTGCAATTATTGAATGACGCAGATAGCTGATATTTAAAAAGTAGGTAACATGAAGATTTTTACGTTTTATTCCTAGCCAAATAGCTAAAGAGAATGTCCAAAAAACGCCAAAATCTACCTGCATACCTCTTGCTCCATTCACTGTTATGAACTTTCTGTTATATACCCTCCAGAGGTAAAATCGGATATGAATCCGCGATCTCCAGTTTAAGCCAAAAGCTTTAAAAATTGTGTGTTCAAGATAGAATAGATAGAGGGAACCTTGTATTAAGATACTTTACTGCCCACAATTCAATTTTTTTAAGACGCTGAGTGTTAGTAAAATTCACAGTCGTGCTTCGGCGTCGTTCGTCTTCGTGGACAGGAATAAAAACACTTTATGCTTAAGTTTCCGCCTCACTTCCACATATTACTTGTTTATTGGCGAAACTAAACGCCGTACTTTTCTTACTAAGAAATAAAAAGAATTAATTCCATCGCACATAAAACCATCGCGTTTACAATCAAAAAAAATTATAAACACAAAATAAAGCCACCATCCCCTAGACTATAATTCCGATAGCCGTCTCTATTAGATCACGAGTCAGCAAAATAGCAAATAGGCATTTGTAACAAATTGGTTAAAAGGCGGTTTTATTTCCAATTTTCAACTATCAAAGGTTTTAGAATTAGTTTCACTTTAAATTCAAATTGCTTTTGCTTTGGAATGTTTATAGCTTTTCAGTTTTAGAACTTGATTATGGTTTAGGATTCTTTATTGTGATAGCTTCACGCTCTATCCCGCATATAGCAGAGTAAGAAGGAAACTAATGTTTATTTCGTTACTTGACACTGACAAGTTCTCACGCAACCCAGTGTTAAGACACTCCTTTTTCCCCGTAACTTTCCTTGATAAATTGACTATCCAACAAAAAAATATGTTTTAATTTGAACCAGTGAATCCAGCGATTTTAACAAAAAAATCTGCTTTTTTTCTAGCGTCACTTTGTATACTGTACACACCAGAATAGTCAGAGAACCCAGTGTTTACACTCTATTTCCCATTTTCCGCCGAATTCTGAGGGCATTGTGTGTTGATTATCGGAACTCTACACCACGCACCGCTGTAATTTAATTTCCTCGAAATGGAATTGAACCTACAACCTGTCGCGTTTAAGTCACACGTTGTGCCCCTGCGCCACGACTAGAGTGCTTTATAAAATTGGTAGTATACCTATATTTTAAAAAATTTAGAATCAATAAAAAATCATAATAATATTTTTTATCTATTTAAGAGGCCAGTCGTGGCGCAGGGGCACATGTGACCGACTGGTTGTGGGTTCGATTCGCACTCGAGGAGATATTTACTTAAATTTATATTTCCATTTCTTCGCTCTGGTGTCGAGGTTAAGCGCGGCGTTGAGTTCTGCCACTCAACACGAAATACATATCCAAAATTCGGCGGAAAGTGGATAACGGAGTGTCTTAACACTAGGTTCCCTCTGCCTACCCTGCAGTGTGCGGGATACAACTTGAAGCTGAGTTATCTATTTTAGATATTCTAATAATAACTGTACATATTAATGGTCTTCTCACATTTCCTGCACAACCTCAACAGAATACAATATTTATATTAACTAAAATTTCAATACACGAACGTCCCCACAGAGCGAAGCCGCCAGCCATATTGATTTTTATTGTTATTACAAAATATAATAACATTGGTCAGTGAATACGAATCTGGTGGTCGTTGATAAAACATACGAACTTACGTTGTGATGATTTATTTTTAATTATTTATTTATATTGGCGACCACGTATTTTCGTAATATAAGTGTTCGAAGTAAATCATCATACAGATTTTTTTAGTTTCACGTCGCATCCCGCACACATCAGGGTAGACAGAGGGAACCTAGTGTTAAGACACTTCGTTCCCATTAAGCCACTTCCATTCCCAAGTTTATTACTCGCTGAATTCTGGAAGCAATGTGGAAGCGTTGAGTTCAGCTACTCAACAGAGTGGCTGAACTCAACGCCGTGCTTTTTCTCAGTGAGTTCGTTACCAGAGCGAAGAAATAAAAATATTATATATTTCATATGGTATTAAATATATAATATGTTGGAGAACCAGAAACTACTTAGAATTCCATGAATTAACCATTACTAGCAGTACCCTGGGTACTGCTCCGTGCTCTTTGCGATCTAAGTGCAAATTTAAAGATCTCTTATTCAGCTTCACGATGTATCCCGCAAATAGGATAGGCAGAGGAAATCTAGTGTTAAAACACTCTGTTCTCCACTTTCAACCAAATTTTTTGAGACATGGCGTCACATTATAGTCACAAAGAATTTCATTCACAAAGTGACTTTGACCATTTAAATCCACATTAACACGTCGCCGCAACTGTCCGAGGTCCTCTTCCTAGCTAATTATATTCAGAATTCTGATTCTCTTAGTGCCTCCTTCGATTTGATGCTTAGTTTTATCTTATTGAAAAATGTTTTAACGGGTTTGTTTATAGGCGATAGTGAACAGAATTCATCAATTTTCGCACCAGCGACTTTAAATTCATGGTAAAAAGTGTTCTTTATAGGATAGATAAGGATTCAATTATTAAAAATGTATAATGAAAATATAATAGAGATAAGAGGGAGTTTCTCGTTTTTTCCTGCATAGCAAAGTAGGCTGTGTTAAGATACCCTACTTTTCTCCCGAATTCGAGAAATGGGGGAGGTCGTGGTGCAGGAGCACAAGCATCTGTAAACGCAAGAGGTAGTACATTCGTTTTCCATTCGAAGAAATGAAATATTTAATATTTTGCCTTGCTCTGGTAACGACACAAGCGCGGTGTTGAGTTCCGCTAATACACGCAACACGCAATGCCTTGAGAATTCAGCGGAAAGGGAGGAACGGAACGTCTTAACACTCAGATCCCTAAGTTTCCCTAGCTATCATTCTTTCTGTGGTATACTTACTACGTGAAGCTAAAAAAAAAAATAGTGGAAATCCAACCCAGAACTGCCGCGTTTACTATCTGTATGACTGTGCCGCTGCACCACAACTATATAATATCTAAGCATAATAAACCTCCACCAACCCGCATATATTAATAAGCTATTCACAAATGTCAAAAAGGACTGAACCATTCAGCATTTACTCAGCTTCAAAGGATGGTCTTTTTAAGCGATAGCACCGCTCCGCTGAACTACACGAGATAACGGTGTAGTGGACGGATCTTGGTTACGTAAATGGATTTAGATTGAATGAGATTCTTCTAATGCGATGAATATAGATAGATGGCGGTTGTCAATTCAAATCTTATTTGGGGCCATTTAGGTAATTTTTACAGATGTAACAATTAACCTTTACAGGACTTCTTTTTCATTATTTAATATTTAGAAGATAAGAAAATCTTTGACTCGATGAGCTATTTGGGTGACGTGTTGTTCATATTTAAATTATTTGCATTGTTTTTCTATGTCGGTGTTGAGTTCCGCCTCTCAATACCCAATATATTTAAAAATGTGGGAAGCGGAGTGACTTAACGCTAAGTTGCCTCTTGCTATCCTGCTATATGCGGTATATAATATAAAGCTAACAAAAAAGAAATAATAAACATGAATAAAGCATATCAGGCCAGTAGAGGCGCATATTTAATCTTTTCATTTTTTCTCGCGCGGCGTTGAGTTCCGCAACACGTAATGTGTCTAGAAATCGGCGGAAAGTGGGGAACGAAATTATCTTTATTTGAGCCAAGTGTCTTTACATAAGGGTCCTGGGTTCACTCTGTCTACCCACCCTTATATATGTGGAATACATCATGAATCTAAAAAAAGCTATACAAAAAATACACAAAAACTTAATTACCACAACTGTAATACTAGAAGAGGAGCTTTAAACCAAAAAATATTAGCAAACCCACAACCCCTAGCTATAAAATATTAAAATAGAAATTGCGAAGCTAAACAAGGGTGGATGATACCTTGCACCGTCCGAAATCTGCATAATGATAGCCACAATGATAACTTACGTACTTGATTGCGATCTCTCTCAAAAAGCTGAAAAGCGGAGCTAAATTTGAAGCCGTCGTGGCAAAGTGGGAAACGTCTGACTGTAAATGCTGTTTGTGGTTGTTGGTTCGATTTCGAATCGGAATAATGATTTTCTCCAGTCTAGTCATTCAAACGCGGCCCTATTTCTGCCATTCAACACCCAAAATCTAAGAAAAAGGGTGAAAAGGAGGGAAATATAAAGAACAGAGTATCTGAATTATAGGAATCCTCCGACTTTGTGCCGTGTGATCCCGGCCTAAAATAGGATCATCCTGGTACTGGTGGTGTCGTAAGAGGCGACTAAAGTACGTGTGGTAGAGTCACGTCAACACGCATGCAACACCAGCAATGGCAACACGCATGGGCAGACTCGACCGGATCATTACCACCCCCGGCATTTAAAACCGGCGTGAAGTAGTGGCTTTATGCCACTGCGTTTCGCATCAGGTAATGCCGGGCTCCGGAGCCCAAACCACCTTACAGGCAGGCAACGCACCTGTAGCTTCTCTGGTGTTGCACGGGGTCGTGGGCGGCGGTGATCACTTACCATCAGGTGACCCGAACGCTCGTTTGCCTTGTCTTTTCCATAAAAAAAAAAAGAAAAAAAAGACTATGCAAAATAAATCAAGTCAAGTTGTTAAAACTAAATTATTAATATTTTTTAAGTTTCACGTCTTATACCCCATATGACAAGTAAGGCCAGAACGATTATTGTTAAAACACTCCGTTTTTCATTATCCGCCTAAGTTTAATACATTTCATGTTAAATTATGGAGTTCAACGTACTAGGTAATTTATTTTACTTTCATTTAACCATGGAGGAGAGACAAGCCACGGTAAAAACTAGTCTTAAATAATATTAGACTTCGCACTCTAACTGTTACTTGGAGAATATAATTTATATGTAGAGACGAGAGGAAACGTGTTAGGTTCATAACTTATTAAATTAAGCCATATTTTACTACAAGTATTAATCACAAAATGATATGAACGTATGGTTTAGTGGTTAGAGGTGGATGGTTTTCAAGGGGCGCGAGTTTGAGTCTTGCTTTCCCAAAATGTTGAAACGTAATAATAAAAATAAGAAAGAAAAGATTTTCGTTTAGGGTCGACTCTACACTTTCACACACATACATTGCTAGTTATATAGAGACTCAACGTCGCGTTTTATCTACCAATCATGGAAATAATTTACTTACATTCCTGGAGTAGAAATTTAACCCACAACCGTCATATTAACAAACACCCACCCACCGCACCAGAACGGCTTTAAAAACTATTTAAAAAATAATTAAAATATCAAATCATCATTTTATTACATAATTTAAGTCCGTTCTCAGACTTACAGTCGTAAATACAGAAATTTAGCTAACTAGAAAACAGCAAGAGCAAGTTTACTCCAAGTAAGCCTAAGTAGGTAAGTAACGTGGAAACAAAACAATGTGGGAAGGAAGACACACCTCACAGACACTTAGAAACACTTGTTACCCACTCGCATTTTAAGTATAAAGTACTAGAAGACGTAAGGGTAAGCCATTCTTTTTTTGTTTAAGATAAATTTATTGTAATAAGTTGGTGCTGATGTTCGGAATTTTTATAGTATTATAAAAATTCCGTACATTGTAGATGAATACTTATGTAGCGGGACTCGAACCCGCGCCTCCTGGAAACCGACCAGGCTCTCTGACTACTAAGCCACAGGTTCTCATCAAGCTACGTCGAAATTTTTATACGCTTATTACAACTTATTTCTTTCCTAAGTGTGGATTAACTTTAAAAATGTTTAAAACATTGTAGATTATGCCACAACTTACACTAGCCTACTAATACTTTAAAACATATTTATTGCTGTGTTACTGATTGTCAATGATTTTTATTGTAGTTTGTGTAGATGACAATGATTTTTAAGAATCTTATTTTCATTTACTTCTAATTTTATAATCATCATGAAGCCAAGTAGTCCTAGGCAACAATATTATATTTTTTATACGATTTCCTAAGTGTGGAAACATTTTAAAATTGTCAAAAATAGTACCATTGAGTTGTTCGACCAGGTGGTGGAATAAGATGGTGAAATATTTACATTAATCCTAGGATGTTGATTAGTAAAATCAGAATTCGGACTTATTACATTCGTTTTACTGTATTCTTTCGATTCATATCCTTTTTTAAAGATGCTTTGTATCGAACCGATTTGCATTGTTAAAAAATGATTCAGATCCGAATTTTTTAATTAAAAAAAAAATAGATTCACCCAAAAAAATAACATTCTTCGAAAAATGAATATAACCTATAACCACAGTATTACCGAATAATATTTAATTTTACTATATTTTTAGAGTATGCTGAGGGAACGTAGTTTTAAGACACTCCGTTCCCTATTTTTCGCTGAATCCGAGAGGCATTAGACAACTCTTATAAACTATTAGCGCAACTCAACGCCGCGCTTTGCCTCGACTCCAAAGCGAAGAAAATAATAATATCAAATATTACATTTCCTGGACTAAACTACTATAATTACAATGAAATTTTAAACATAATTTATTTCATCAAATCAGCGTAAAACATATGAGTGACGTATCAAACTGATACATCGTTAGCGTCGCCCGCTAATGTACCGTCAATCGTGCGGTAATCGCTTATTTGTAACTCTACCGTAGAGCTGATTTAGCATTTTAAATATACAATAATTTATTTTTGATATTGTAAAGTTGGAATTTACATGTGATTTGTATTGTATTTTGTCAAATAAAATAAAATCAGCTTCACGCTGTATCCCGCACACAGCAGGGTAGGCAGAGGGAACCTAGTGTTATGACACTCCGTTCCCCACTTTCTGCCGAATTCTGGAGGCATTGCGTGTTGGGTGGCAGAACTCAACGCCACACTTAACCTCGACACCAAAGCGAAGAAATGGAAATATAAATTTTAAGTAAATATTTCATCTCCTCGAGTGGGGATCGAGCCCACAACCAGTCGGTTTTACAGTCACACCTCGTGCCGCTGCGCCACGACTGGCCTCAATATATTATGATATTTTGTCAAGTACTGTTCTTTTCTGTTCTTTGTTGGCGTTCCGAACGTGCCGTGAGTTGAGCACAAATGAGAACAGACGGAGGAGATTATACGATAAAAAAGAAAAAAAATGCAAGAAAATAATTAGAAACACGACTTCCAGCTTTATCAAGTTTTTTTTTCTAAAGGCACTTATACAAAATCTAGCTCAAATGATTTAAATTAGGTATTTGGTCTATAATAACACGCAATGCCTCCAGAACTTGGCGGACTTTTAATATCAACAAGCTATACGAATATAATCAGAAATAATATTAACAGAAGCTACAAATAAACCCAAAATATCAAAATTCTGGGCCGAACACATAAAAAACGTGCGAGATCAAATATTTGATAATGGAAAATGGATTTATACCGAAAAGGTCTATCTAGGGACTGTCAATGATGACAATCGTAATTCAAATAAATTAAATAGAAAAAGTGGTCAAGTGCGAGTTGGACTCGCTCCTTGAGGATTTCTTGGTGGAAAACGTAGATAAGAAATATATTGAGCCAAATGTCACTATAATTTTTAGACAGCTAAAAATAAATATTTTTTTCTGAAATTAAAAAAAAATGTATACGTAAATTTCATATATATAAGCCCCTTAATTATTATTTCTTTTATTTTTGTACAAAAATCGTTGAGCAACTTACAGATTACATCTACCTATTACGTTTCAAGTGTATGGTTCTAATAATTTATTTTTACTTTAAAAAATTAATAAAATGAAGCAGCTATACTATACTGACGGACATACAGACAGACATATCTAAACCTTGTAAATTCAGTTGCAGCTGTATGACAGAAACGGAACCCTCATCCATTCTAGCAATACTGCCGCGGAACCCAAAAAAAATTGTCGAAAACATAAACTAATAGTAACCTCCAAATCTCAGGAGGATTCAAAAATTCATACAATGCTCTCGAAAATACAGTCGTGTTGAATAAAAATTGGGTTTTCCAAGAGATTATGAGTCAAACGCCACGTCTCTATAAAGACGTTTGGTTATATGTTATTCTGTAAGCGGAGGACCCTTGGGTACGAACCACAGTGGTTTACAAAGTTAGTGATAATATTTTCTTGATTTTCACTAGTTTTATTTGTTTGGATCTGTCTCATTTGTATGTGGGTGCCGCTTCGATTCGGTATTACTCTTGAGAGTATATTGACAAGATTATATCTTGATTTTTTTCTTCTGTATGAAGGCAATCGTAGCGCAGGGGCTGGCTGTGGGTTCGATTTCCACTCGAGGAAATGAAATATTTTAAAAAATAATTTACTTCGCTCTGGTCCAAGGGCATAGCACGGCGTTCAGTTCTGCCACTCAATACGCAATGCTTTCAGCATTCGGCGGAGAGAGGGGAACAAAAGTATCTTAACACTAAGCTCACAGGTTGCCTCTGCCTTACCTGTTACGCTCAGGAAACAGCGCGAAAGATAGAGAGGAACTATTTTTAAGACACTCCGTTCTCCGCTTCTCCATCGAATTCGGAACATGGCGTTATGGGCTGATAACGCCACACTGTATCTTGACAGAGTGGGAAAATTACGAAAAAATCATCAGTGCCTGTGGTGATCGAACTCTCATCCATCGGCATAGCGATCAGACACTGTCTTAATTATGATGTTATCCAATAGGCTTGTAATAAGATTATTTATAATTAAACTGTATATATTAATATTCAATTGTACATATATTTAACTTCTTAAAGAAGGTCACGTTACAATATTTTTTTATACCAAAGCGGAGAATAAAAATAATTTAAATATGATCTTTCTCTCAAGTAGGAATCGAATTCAGAACCATGACGTTTACACACTACACGTTAAACGCTGGCCCATTGCGTCAAGATGGTCTTAATACTCAATGACAATGAGAAACAAGAGTGACTTAAATGTACATAGTGATCTTCCCATACACTCACTATCCCACTATCACCTAATAGCTATTTTTTTTCCATATTTTTAAACTGTTACCCGACACTAAGAAAAGTAAAATATGTTAGAAAACGCATAAAATATCAAAATGTAATGGAAATGTAATGGAACTCGAACCCGCACCTCTTGAACAGTTTACCTAGGATCCCCTACGTTTAAATTATTACACTTCTTTCGTGGGAAACGGCAGTGTCTTAATGGGAACGCAGTATCTGAATACTAGGTTCGTTTTGCCTACCCAGCTATAGTATGCGGTATACGGGACAAAGGAAACTATAATACATTTAAATAAACTCAAAGTTTCTTACTTATCTATTTTCCTAGAATCATTAAAGTCTAAAAGATAAAAAATATAAACGTCCTCAAGTATTTAACATATTTCAAAAAGATAAATTGGAAACTTATCTTTTTTTCCACGTATTAACGTTCAAATGCACAGCATAAGTGAGTAAGGGAAAAAAGATCAAAAACACACCGCCTCCTGTACAACGAATAAATCCGTTTAATTTATCGGTTTGTTCGATACTCTTGGGATTTTAAAGATTCATACGAAGTCCTAAAGGCAACGTGCAATCAGAATTGGTAAAAGTCAAAGAGATTATGAAATATATATTATATTATGTATTATTATATGTATGTATGTCACTGTATGTGATTCCGGGATCTCTTGGGGATCTGAATATATGAGCTTATCATAATATGATGTGGATGGCGCAGTGGAATAGCGTTAGATTATAAAACGTGATGGTTTCAGGTTCTATTTCATTCGTGGGATATTATTATTTTCAAATTATTTTCATTTTCCTCCCCGGTATATTAATCGTGGCGTTCTATTACGCCAATCAATACTCAATTAGCCGGAATGTGACGAACCTAGTGCTTTAACATTGCAATATAGAAAAAAATGTGATATATATTTTATGATTGTAAGGTACAATGAAACATTTATTTTACTTACACACTAAATTCTGCACGGTAGGCAGAGGGAACCTAGGAACCTAGTGTTAAGACACTTCCGTTCCCTATTTTCCACCAAATTCTTCGAGAGCTTCGTTACCAGAGTGAGAAAAAGAAAATATTAAATATTATTTTGCCCCGACTGAGAATAAAACGCATACGCCTATGCTACCATAGCCTTTCAATGTTTTTTTTCAATTTCACGTTGTATCCCGCACACTGCAAGGTAGGAAAGCCCTTCTACTATTTGGTTCAAAAAAAACAATTGATTCAATTTTATGTGCAATTTTTCAGTTTTAAAAAATCACACAGCCCTAAGCCTGACTCGTTTATCAGTTTACGCTTCTGCTAAATCAGAATCATTGCCAACTTCCGTTTGAAATATATTTGACAGTATTTTTTGGATATTCCCCTATTTTTCTATTTATTTTCAAACTCAAATGAAACTGTAAATATCAAAAATGTGTGGAACTTATAACAATCTTTAGAAAATATATGTTATATATTATGGCTTGTAGCTTTATGTAAATAAAATAAATCAGCTTCACGCTGTATCCCGTATGCAGCAGGGTAGGCAGAGGGAACCTAGTGTTGAGACATTCTGTTCTCCACTTTTTGCTGAATTCTGGAGGCATTGCGTGATGAGTGGCAGAACTCAACGCCGCACTTTGCCTCGACACCAGAGTGAAGAAATGGAAATATAAATTTAAGTAAATATTTCATCTACTCGAAGGGTATCGAACCCACAACCAGTCGATATACAGTCACACTTTGAGCCCCTGCTCCACGACTGGCTTCAAGCTTTGTGTAGTTTATTCAAATGAAGTTAACATATTAAAATAATTATTATTTAGATACTAGTGGTCGCTTACAAATAGATTTGCATAAACTTCAAGACGTAATATCCCGTTACTTTGCTGTTTCAAGTTTCAAAGTAAAAAAAAAAAACAACAAATCCTCTCCTAGTGCTCCAAAGTAATTAACTATTACATTTTCACTAATACGATTCGAATTCGCAACTACCATAGGCATCAATTAAACAAAATTTCAAGCTAAACGTAAGTAGTAATAGATAAAGCATCTATATCTGCTCTCTATCGAACCTAGGACTTCCCTTTAGCAGCCTCACAAAGCACTCACTAAGCTAGTGAAACGATCAAACTATTAGACCTTACAATATTGAATTGAAATTCTACACTCCGTACTTAATCCGTCTGTGCTTCCTCTGCCTCTATATATATCGACTTACGTTTGTATATCAATTTTGAACGATATCATTTGACTGAATAGACTTTAGATGAATAGTTAGTAAACATTATATTGATAACTAGCGACGCTCGCGGCTTCGCCCGCTTGAACTGCACAATTTTTTTTTTTACTAATCTAGATTAGTTTCGCATACTAACCATTATCGTTTTGACGGATATATATCTGATATATTAAAATCTAAGATTTCAGCCAATTATTAATACAGTTATGTTATACCAATATAGTTGCACATTTAATTTATATTGATATAACTTTTTTTTATGAAACGAATGAACACAAACACTATATATACATGTTAAGGGAAGTTTGTTTCAACATATTAATGAAAGCTGCAATAAAATCCGTTAAGCCGTTTCTGAGATTAGCGTGCACAAACACAGACAAGCAGACAAACCGACAAACGGACAAAATATATAAAAGTAATTATTTTGGATTCTATTATCTATGAATGCTCCTAATAATATATTTTCTTATATGTTTACTATGTACAAAGCGATCATTCAGCTAACGACAGATCAACGGTTGTCTATGGGTAGAAGACCTCAGTACTTATCAATTTCACTAAAAAAATATTTTTATTTTAAATGAAACTATTTAACTAGATTAATCGCGTATATTTAGTATTATACATTTTTGGAAACCCGACTTTTCGAACACTTTGCAGTAAGTCCGTAGTCACGGATAGACTGAGGTGGCATTCGTCTGTCAGTTGACATAATTATTAAAAAAAAACTAAATTAAACCAGCTTCACGTTTTATCCCTAGCGGGGTAGTCAGAGAGAACGGAGCGCCAAACGCTAGGAGCGTCAAATACAAAATTATTATATTTGATATAATAATGCGATTAATGCAGTTAAATAGTTTCATTTAAAATGTGTAACAATCGTGAAAATCAAAGATCTCACTAAGATATTTTTAAATGAAAACTTACTTTGACACTTTAACCGGTTTTTTACTTAAAAACTTTCACCGGTTTAATAGTAGTCTCGTGAACACGGACAACTCCTAAGGTTCCCTTTTTTTTAAGGCCTAAACTGCTGTTGACCGGAACAGTCTTTACAGCGTCACCGGGCGGGATCAAAGTGTTTGAAACGTCGGTGTTTCAAAAATTTATAATTCTTTATATACGTGACAAAACCGGTTAAAAATTTTCGTTTAAAATACGAAAAATCGCGAAAATAAAGGATATATTATTATTAAAAGATGTTATTCTAATAAATTATAGCTTATGTCTTAAAAATTGTAGAGACAAACAATATTTTGGTTAACTCTTCCACATATTATCAATATATCAAAACTTGTTCTACACCATCAAATCGAAGTTACGTGTATGTATGTGTGTCGTCAAATATGAGTTTATGAGAATATGAGGGCATCAGTGTGTGCGTACATGTACATGTGTGTACGTCCGTACGTGCATAAATGTGAGTAACTGAGTAGTGCTCATAGTCACAAGTTTTCAGTGCATTCACCTGTGTATGTGTGCGTAGATGAATGTGTCTGTGAGTAACTTAAATAAGCATGTTCAATGAGTAATTGAGTACGCATATCTGTGTTCCTTGATTATAAACGCGATAGGTTGTGGGTTTGATTTTCAGCATAAGAAATTAAATATTTAATATGTTCATTTCCTCCAGCGCAGCATTGAGTTACTCAGCACGCAATGCCTCCAGAATGCAGCGGATAGCGGGGAACGAATATGTCTTAGTGGGAACGGAGTATCTTAACACTAGCTTCCCAAGTTCCCTCTATCTACGCTGCTTAGTGCGAGATATATCTAGAAGCCAAAAAAAAATACATGTTTTTATAAGGTCGACTTGTTACCATGCTACTATGTAATAAAATTTAAAAAAACTAAATTTGACCCATTTATAAAGTCATCTAACATCAATAAATAATATGGTATTATAGAGATCGTTTAATCTGGAAGTAATAGGAAGTACCAGGATCTGCATAATGACTCTTCGACAAAAGCATATTTTTAAACATTTTTAATAAGTCGAGCTGATAACTACGTACATATGTAATAAAATGTAAGAATCTGATCACATAAACTCTTAATTGTTGTATCATCATGAAACTTGGCAATTATGTGTAGATTAGATGACAATACAATATTGTGGTTCCATCGAGCTGGTCTGTAGGGAACTATTATTTATATTTATAGTTTATTTATCATTTATATACATACATACATTTAATAGAATTTATATATTTTGTAGTAAGTATTAGTATTCAGTTTATTTATATCAAAGCGCTCGCTGAATGCTGCGATTGAACCGGTAAGGTGCCGTAATATTTACGCCTACCCTCTTGTCGACGGCATATTTAATTATCACAGTCGATGGTTGCCACTCGATGCGCTTTATATACGTTGCATTGTTTTCTCAGTTATTTGTTAATATTATTGTAATTTTTGTGTTCTCTTTTATATATATTTTTGTGGTTGATTTTTGTATAAACTATGTCGTGATTTACTATTTGTGTTCAAACTATATGTACTTTAAAATGATGTGATGTGATCCCGATCTGCGCGCCATGGACTATTCCACGATGCATAGAGATAGTGACTCAGCTCAATCTGACGTCACTAACCACAACGGGCAAGAAAAATAAAGCGGGTAGAATCTCTCAGCGGTGACCCACCCACCGTTCTACTCCCACACAAATTGAGAACTCCACTACAACTCTGCCCCTGGACAAGTTGGCGGAACTCACTGATGACGAACAATGATGGCAATAACTCCTCGGGCCGCCTCTTCATAACGGACAATAAAACAAAAACTCAATTTTTAGTTAACACTGGTAGTGACATTTGCGTATATCCAGTTAGTGCCATTTGTGAAAAGCGGAATAAGACACTCTTTCAGCTCAGTGCTGCCAACGGTTCGGCTATCGAAACATATGGTTACATTAACCTAACTTTAAACATTGGGTTACGTCGTCACGAAGCCTATCATTGGCGTAGATTTCCTCTCTCATTATAAACTTATTGTGGACATCAGCAACCGCAAATTAATTGATAGCCTTAGCAATATCAGCACTGTCGCTAGTATTGTAATTTCTCAATCTTTAATCACAAGTGTCAGAGTATCGACTGGTGGTAACACTATATATCATAATATTTTATCCGAATTTCCGTAAATAAGCCGTCCTGCTGGTGCATCACATACGCACTACACCAGGTCTACCCGTAGCATGTTCACCGAGGAGGCTAGCTCCCGAAAAATAAAAAATAGCTTGGCAAGAGTAAGTTATTTAAACTATTAAATAATAGGTTTTGTTATCATTAATATTTTAATATTGTTATTTTTTTAAAGATTTTTAAATTGTTAATCCACACTTAGGAAAAAAGATCATAATATCAATACTTTTCGACGTGGCTCGTCGTGGTGTGGAGGCTCAAGCGTGAGACTATAAATGCAATAGGTTATATATATAGTTCGATTTCTGCGTGAGGAAATTAAATATTTTTTATATTTTCATTTCATCGCTCTGGTTTTGAGGCAGTGTGGTGTTGAGCTCCGACACTTATCACATTGCGTGTTGCGTGTTGCCTCCGGAATTCGGAAAAAAATAAGGAACGGAATTCTAATAGATTTTCGTTTAAAAAAAAAAATCAAAACATCAACACTTTTAAAAAGCAAACTACACAAGGGATTCAGTTACACTCAGTTCGTTGGAGTTTTGTATAATTTCAGATTTCAAAGCCTTCAGATTTATATAATAATTTAGTCCCGTTATAGAGCAACGGGTGTAAACAATTTTTACGTTCGACGCGTTTCTTTATTAATTCGTGTTATTTATACGCCACCCACTTTCATTTTAACTTTACTCGATTGTTGTGGAAGAGGGACGCTAAAATTTACATAAGTTACGCACAAACCGTTTCCGCTATGGTACAGTGGTTGGGATTTTGGCAGTGAATTATGTTATAGGTTTCAATCATATTACTAAATTATTACTGACTATTTATAATCAAATCAGCTTCACGGTGTATCCCGCATACAGCAGGATACGTATGTACACTACGTTCACATCGTCAGCCGATTTTTTCAAGCGATTGCGTGCTGAGTGGCGAAACTAAACGCCGGGTTTTTGCGTTGGTTCAATTCCGCCAGTCTACACGCAATGCATCCTGATTTCGGCGGAAAATAGGAAATGTAATGTCTTAACACTAGGTTCCTTCTGCCTTCTCTGCTATGTGCGGGATCTGTGTCCCGTTAAGCTGTTTTTTTTTTATTTTTTTTTTAATATAAGTGTAGGTAGGCCAAATTCTAGGTCAACCGGAAGTACCCTATTAATTTTGATTCCATTCTTAGTGTGGAAATACGTTTTTTGAGGATCATCTGAGTTTGGCTGAGTTTTAATTTTAACTCGATATCTTCAAGCGTTTCTGAGATAAAGGCTCTTGACAGACAGACAGAAATAGAGACAGACGGACAAGTCAAAAAAGTGATCTTATAAGGGTTTCTTTATTCCTTAAAAGGTATAGAACCCTAAAGGACAAAGGCTTCTGTATAACTTATCATAATATTATGAGTTTCTTTTACATCTTAACTACTCAATAATGGAGCCTTGGATTGGATTATTTAGTAATAATATAGTTTTGTATAAATGAAGTTATACGAATTCAAAATATTACAGGATAACTTCTAACAGCGAGATTGAATTATGAAACTTGAAGCTTATATTTAAGAACCGTCTTCTTAAATGATAATGATTAAATAATAAGGTTATTTTTTAAGAAAAAATCTTAATTAAAGACTAAGAGGCGCAGCATCTGATTTAAGCAGGGTTAAGTACTCGCTCAGAAGAATGAGTTATTTTTATTACATCACTCTTCTAAACGCCGTTCTTTGTCTTATTTGGAAATAAAACAAAACGCGGCATTTAGTTGCATCACTCAACACGCTATGTCTCGAAAATTAGGCAGTGCGTGGGATATTGCTATATGCTATATGCAGAGTGTACCAATTCATATTTTTTCAAATTCTAAAGTTGACTGGCGGAAACAAATGACAACCAGAGCGAGAAAGAGTCCCAGAGTGGGAATCGAACCCACAACCGTCGCGATCACAGTTTCGCCGGCGATGGCACTCAAAATATACAAACATACAGCATGTTGTAACAATGAAAATATATTTGATTTTTTTATAATATTATCTTTATCCGCGGGTCTTGGATTCGCTGTTTTAACGTCTTAGATTAACCTTCCAAGCTCCCTAATTAACTTTTACGACAGCCAAATTTCCATACAGTTGTTATTTTTATTATATGCCATTAGCTAAAAGCCGTCGTGGCTCAGTGGGAGGCTGACTGCAAACGCAACGATTGTAGGTTCAATTCCTAATTGAGACAATTAATTATTGTAATTGCTTCGCTTTGATAATAAGACAAAGTGCTGCGTTAAATTACGCCACAGTGTCTTGAAAATTGGTCGGTTTGTAGGTAACGAAGCGTCTTAGCACTAAGTTCTTCGGACTAGCTTATAGATGTGCGGGGTACAACGTAAAAACAAAAAAAAACACAAGTAAAAAAATACTCTGAAACATCATCACAAATCGAACCTACACTATCCATAGCCAAAACGACAACTTGCCAACTATGTAGTTACACCACACTGCATTCACTTTATAAGTCACGTACATTTATTTATTTTGTAATATTTCACAAAGATTGCTTCCAAGAGATAATTCCAAGTTCCATATTAAAATGCAGAATTAGTCGGTAAGTGGTCGGTGGGATTTTTCTAAGGAATATTTCACATTTTCTGATTAGAAAAGTGGAGAAGGGGGGAATCAAATAAAATATGTTGCGGCGAGACCGACGGCGCTGGCTTGGATTAAAATTTAAGCTTCTTGCACATACGAGCAGTTACTTTTTATATATATTTTTGGTATTATATATATTATGTACTTTTACGCTGTATCCCGCAAATAGCAGGATAGGCAGAAGGGATATGGAAACTTCGTGTTAAGACACTCCGTTGCCATTAAGACACTTCCGATTTCTGCTTTCGACCAAATTTTGGAAGCATTACATGTTGAGTGGCGGAACTCAACGCCCCGCTTTGCATCCTTACCAGAGCGAAAAAATGTAAATATTAAATATTTATTTCCTCATGTGGTTTAATGGCAATGAAGTGTCTTAAAACAAGATTTTTAGGTTCCTTTATCAGCAGAGCAACTAAAAACTGGAGGGAAACTCCTACTAATAGCGCTACAAAAAATATTTGATACCGTCATCAGTAGCGGAACTGTTCTGGAAAGGTGAAGCAGGAACGTGGTGGTGTTGTTCTTCAAAAAGGACGATAGAGCTCTATTGAAGAACTACAGACCTATCGCGCTTTAGAGCCACATCTATTAGTTTTTTAAAGGGTTTTTACTAATCGTATTGCGCGCAAGCTAGACGACTTCCAGCCTCCCGAACAAGCCGGTTTCCGAAAAGGCTACAGTACCATGTACAGGACCACATACATACACTGCGACAGGTTATAAAGAAGATCGAGGAGTATCATCTGCTGTGTATGTGTTGTGTATGTGGACTATCGAGACCTGGGCGGTGCTAGAGTCTCTTTAACGATGCCAGATTGACTATCGACAAGTGATCCGAATGGGTAAGTCCAGCTTTTAAAGAGAGGTCACTCGTAGTCGTCCCAATCGGCTGGGCAGCATTTGGAAAACTACAAAATATCTTCTCGTCTAGTATGCCTCAGTGCTTGAAGTCAAAAATTTTCAACCAGTGTGTGTTGCCAGTGTTGACATATGGCGCTGAGACGTGGTCCTTCACCCCAAGTATTATCCACAAGCTCAGTCACTAAACGAGCGATCGAGAGACAGAATTCGAAACTATGAAATACGTGCGTAGACGAACGCAGGTTACCGACATAGCTCTCAAAATCTGTAATCTGAAGTGGTAATGGGCATGCCATATTGTCAATAAGGAACCCATCGGGAAGAAAGGTCCTCAAATGGCGACCACGTCTCGGCAAAAGGAGTATAGGCCATCCTCCAACCAGGTAGACCGACGACCTAAGTAAGACAGCTGGAATCCGCTGGGTTCAAAGGGCGCAGGTCCGGATGGAATAGCGATTATAAGGAGAGGTATAGGCCTCTCCTGTACATTGCAAAAAACTGTTTCAAATTATTGAAAACTAGCTGTACCTATGTACAACAGTGGACATTGAAAGGCTGATTGATGGTATCTATAATAAAATAAAAAAATATATTTAAAATGCCCATCAGAACATTTCCATTAATTAATTCTGAAGGCATTCCGTGTTGAGTGGTGAAACTTATCGCCACGCTTTGCCTCGTTACCAGAGCCAGGAAACGAACAAATTAAGTATATCATTTCCTCTAGTGGGAATCGAACCTACAAGCAATCCCGCCTAACAGTCCCACGCATATGCACCTGCGCCACGACTATCCTCATATATTTAAAGTGTATACACGTCCTTATATGAAACGGGCTGATTGAAATTTCCTTGATGCAACTCCAACATTAGATTAATTCCGTCGATTTAGGATTTTTGAAATTAAACTACTTTAAAAGTTGATTATGTCAAGTTTGAAATTGAGCTTCAAAGTGCACTCAGATTTTAAGTTTATCTAAAAAAAAGCTTATTTCATCACTTTTAATATTTTAAAATGTTCATATTTTTAAGACTACTGGTTCGATCGTGGTTTTGCCTGGGTTATAGCTATTTTCCTTTTTTGGCAGGCCAAATACTAATTTTGGTATTATTATATATTATTTATACATGACCATAATGTCGCGTAATGTGTGGGAAGTGGAAACTTAAAAAAAAAGTTGCGAGTTCGATCTCTCTTGGAGAAATAATTACTTTTATTTTTTTTATTTTCGTGATCTGAACAAAATTCGTTCCGCCATTCAACGCACATTGTCTCTTAAATTTCGGTGGAAAGTGGGGAAGGGAGTGTTTTGACTTTAAGTCTCTCTCTCTCTCCCTCCCTCCCTCCCTCCCCCTCTCTCTCTCTCTCTCTCTCTCTCTCTCTCTCTCTCTCTCTCTCCCTCTCTCTCCCTCTCTCTCTCTCTACCTATGCTGTTATTCAGAAAAAAGGCTGCCTTTTGTTTTTTATTGCTATATTGAATGTTTATAGAACTATATGTATTATTAAAGTACGTTAAAATAGATTAAGGCCGTGGCATACCTACAATGCAATAAATCAAGAATCGTATAAAGAGATTTACGGCTATTGGTGTCTATGATTGATTATCTTATTTGCGATAGAGATGTTCTATATATGAGGCCATCCATGGCGCAATGGCACAGACGTGCAACTGTAAACGCGACGGTCGTCGGTTCCATGACCGCCCGGAGGAATTAAATATTTAATGTTTTCATTTCTTCTCTCTGGTAACCAGGCAAAACGAATTCCCGCCACTCAACATGCACTGCCTCAAAAATTCTAAGAAAAGTGAGGTAACGGAAGTGTTTTAATGGAAAACAGAGTGTCTTAACACTAGGTTCCCAAGTTATCTCCGCTCATGTTGCTACAAGCGGGATACAGCTAACAGCTACAGAGAAGCTAAAAATAATACAAGTACGTTTTTTATTTAAAAAGACAACACCAACGAGCGTAAGTATCTCCTGGTGTCATGTGATGCGAGGACATCTCTATACAAAGTCAAAGCCTTTCATAATTTATTGGGTCCCCAACAATTCGAACGGCTCTACGTTGTATGCGATCAAATGGGTCAAGCTCATACTGGGGTGCACCAGCCCAGATATGAGAACAGTACTCCACCTGGGCCCTCTACATGGCCAATCGGTGTTTTGGCGTTAATAACTGTCTCGAACCAAGTTCCTTTTACCCTATGGAAAAAGATTCCTGAGAGATGCTTCAACTGAAGACACAAGTGTTATTTCGGCACTGGTCGACGTTTTTCCGAGAAAGAATTGCGCGGCCGGAGTAAACAGCCTCCACTGAGCTATCATCTGCATAACAGTGCATAAGTAAACTAGATTAAAAAAAATCTATGAAAAGATTGAGAAATTCGCACTTTAAGAGAGCAAGATATAAGAAGTATAACATAAGTAAATTAAAAAAAATCAAATCAGCTTCACGCTGTATCCCGCACTCAGCAGGGTAGGCAGAGGGAACCTAGTGTTAAGACACTCCGTTCCCCACTTTATGATGAATTCTGGAGGCATTGCGTGTTGAGTGGCAGAACTCAACGCCGTGCTTAGCCCCGACACCAGAGCGAAGAAATGAAAATATACATTTAAGTAAATATTTCATCTCTTCGAGTAGGGATCGGACCCACAACCAGTCGGTTTGACAGTCACACTTCGTGCCGCTGCGCCACGTCTGGCCTACTGGCCTTCTATAATTAATAAGAAATTATTTATAATCTATAGTTACTATGTAACTAAAAAAAAATAATTTTAATTTGATCAATTTAAATAACGTAAATGAACGAATAACTTAAATTTATATTTAAAAAAACATTACATTTTACTTTTTTAATCTACGTACATCCATTTTAAACTTAATATTTTTAAATAAAATAGATTGCCTCTAGCCAGTTGGTATAAATATACTGCCTCAACGCGTAACCACGGAACCATCCAACGTGGTTTTATTTACTAAATGTAATAATTACAAAAATTGGAAATTGTTAAGTATAAAATAATTAATAAGGCCATTGCAGTGCAGTGGAACAGTTGTCGGACTGTAAACGAGATGGTTGTCGATTCGATAAACACTTGGGGGGATGATTATATTAAAATTTAAAGAACGTTAGGAGGAAAGGCAGAGAGAGTCTAGTGTTAAAATTCCGTTCACATTAAGACTTTTTCCTATTTTCCATCAAATCCTGAAGGAATTGCGAGTTGATTCGCTCAGTTCAGTTGAGTGGCGGAACTCAACGCCGCCTTATTTACAATCTCATGATAATATTCTAAAAAAAAATAACTTCTATATATCACCACACTCAAATACTATTTCTTTCCAAAACATCCCATTCCACACACATCCTTTTTTTCTGAACTCAGTTAAAAATAATTTTTAAACAGTTTCAATATTATTCCGACGATCATAAATAAAGATTTAACACTATAACGTATAGAGAAAGCTTACGTTTTAAGCTTTAATACGCGTTCCTTTCAATACGATTTTCGTTTCACTTTCATTTCATTTTCCTTAAATCCAATATGATCAGGCAAAAAGTAAACTGACAAATAAAACTATAGTTGCAAGTTCGATGCTTGATCGGGGAAACGAATTACTTCCATTATCCCTTACTCTGGCAATTCAAAGAGTCAAAAACTATAAGTTGTCTCAGTCACAAATAGAAAACAAACATTAAAAACATCGTGGCGCATTAACACAAATGTTCGACTGTAATCGACATGATTGTGGGGTTCGATTTCCATTCAAGGGAATGAAATATTAAATATTTTTATTTCCTACGTCTGGTAACGAGACAAATTTCGGCGTAGAGTTCCGCTACTCAACACGTAATGCCTCGCAAAAAAATTTTAATATTTCACGTTGGTAAACAGTGTCTTAAGATTAAGTACCCAGTTTAGAATACAGTGTGAAGCTACAAAATAAATATTCCTTTTTTTTGTTGTTTTTCGCTGTATCAAGCATATAGCAGAAGGAAGAACCTAGTGTTAAGACATTTCGTTCCCCACATTTCGACAAAGTTTGCAAAATTTTTGCATTGCCTTGATACCAGAGCGAATAAATGAAAACATTAATAAATAAAAGGTCAGTCGTGGCACAGCGGCACGTTGTGGGTTCGATCTCCATTCGAGGAGATGAAATATTTACTTAAATTTATATTTCCATTTCTTCGCTCTGGTGTCGAGGTTAAGCGCGGCGTTAAGTTCTGCCACTCAATACGCAATGCCTCCAGAATTCGGCAGAAAGTGGGGGAACGGACTGTCTTAGCACCAGGTTCCCTTTGCCTACCCTGCTGTGTGCGGGATACAGCGTGAAGCTGATAAAAAAAAATCATTCATTCCCTTGAATGGGATCGAACTAACTCAACGATTTCACTATAAAATACAAAGAAAACTAACATTTTAAGATTATATATATACAAGTTTGGTATATCCAATATAATTTTCATACAAAAATCTCCTACAATCTCCAAAGTGCAGATGAAGCTCAAGATACAGCATCCAATAAGGCGTTAAGGTGCATCCGTATATACAATCTAAACCGCGTAATGTTCAGTTAACCTCAATCCTGGGATATTTTGTTTTAATTTCACACTTTCGTCTTGGTGATAAGAAAAGCTTTTTAAATTTAAATAAGGTTGATACGTATTTTTTTTAGTTTCACGGTGTATCCTTCACGGAGCAGGATAGGTAAAGGAACCTGGGAATCTAATGTTGATATACTCCGTTCCCATTAAGACTTCATTTCGCCATTATCCGACAAATTCTTGAGGTATTGTGTATTGAGAGGAGGAACTCAACGCCGCACGTTGCCTCACCAGAGCGAGCGACGTTGAGTTCCGCCAGTCAATACGCAATGCCTTCAGAAATCGGCAAAAAGTGGGGAAAGGTCAAAGGTGTCTTAACACTAGGTTCCCTCTACCTACCCTATTGTGTGCGAGAGACAGCGTGAACCTGATTTTGTTTCTTTTAATTTAAGAATCGAATCCACAACCATCGCTTTTAGCGTCGCATAATTTTCTTTTTATTACTCTGACGAGAATGCACATTCAGAGATGTGTTATAAAAAAAAGTTGTTAAATTTAACAACCCTATTAGAATGGTGCCATAGTATATAAAATACAATTTTTTTTCACGTACAGACACAACTTATTAAAAATATTATTATAATTTTCAACAGTTATATCTCTTAATATATTGTATGATGTATTTAAAATATAAGATGTTATTAATGTAAGACTTTGTGGCATATTTACATATATTTTTCCATAAAAGTAAGAGGAGGAGATCATAAAAAAAGCAATTTCACGCTGTTTCCCAGAACACAGACAGGGTCAGGTCAAGGACCTTGAATTAAGACACTTCGTTCCCCATTTCCGCCCAACAGACCGTGTGATCAGTGGCGTAATTCAACGCTGCTAAACTAAATAATTCATTGCCCCAAAAGAGTCAACCGCCGTGTTGCTGGGAGACGGCCTATCATATATATTTTTCACACTGCATCTCGCACATATGCTGAGGGAACCTGGGAATCTAGTGTTAAAATAATCATTTCCATAAAGACACTTCTTTTGTCTAAGTCATTGAGTGGCGGAAGTCAACGCCGCGCATTACCTCGTTACCAGAATGTGAAAAATGAAAATATTACATTAATCATTTCCTCGACTGATAATCTAACCCACAACCTATAGACCTTCCTATAGCAAAATTTATATATAAATTAAAAAATTGACACCTCGCGATTCGAACCCATATCACGTGTTAATTCCAGTCCAACAATGCGCCACAATGGCGTACATAAATATTTCATATTTACTGGATTATCTGATATGAAAATGCTTGTAAAAGATTTACGTATGCAGCTTTTGTACACGACAAAGCTGGTGTTCACTTCGGAGTGCTCAACGTGTTTTCGATGAAATTAATTTATTTATACACATAAAATGTATAGAGAATTGTGGTTAAAGAAAATGGAAAAATGTATGAAAATATTTTTTTACTAGTAAAAAGGCGATATATAAATGTAAGCGAGAAAGAAATGTAAAGGATTTTAGGTTGGAATCCGAATGAGTACAATATTTATTTATAAAATATATCGTTTTATTTCAGTTTTACATTTTATCCCGCAAAGCAGGGCAGGCGGCGAACTTAAGGTAAAAACACTACGTTCTCCGTTTTTCGTGCTCATTTGTTATGCATTGAATAAGGAAAATCCTAAGGTCGTTACGGCGCAAAATTGCGACTGCAAGGCGTGACGCGAGGTTGTAGGTTCGATTCTCATTTGGAGAAATGAAATATTTAACATTTTCATTTCCTCCATCTGGTAACAGGGATAGCGTTGGGTTCCACCACTTAACATGCAACACCTCAAGAAAGAAAATCTCACAAAAAGTGAAAGCCGCAATAAAATAAATAATTCTAAGATTATTACTAGTTTCTTGAGAGTTTATGATCACTATTGGCATGCTGTTTCCCTTTTAATTTACCAAAAATATTTCCAAAATTTCCTTCGTTGGAGAACCTCCATTTTTGTTTTAGGTCGGATCGAACTTTCTAGACCTTACAATTTTAGAAATCAGAAAGTACTTCCTTAACTTTTTTAGGCATCATATTCATATCTCTTAAGATATAGTCGGAGATTCTATATCAGGAGAAAGTGCTTTTGCCAAGACGATGAGTTATCCCATATTTCATATTATTTTAAAGTTCCGTATCTCAAATGGAAAAAACAGCGACCCTTTAGGATCACTTTGTAATCCTTCTGTCAAGACTATTCACCGAGTATCCCAGGATCGTGTGAACGTATCAAGTAGAAAAAAAAACATTATAGTGAAAATTTATTGGTAGATATTCCTTAAAAAGGATCATTACAAACTTATATTTATAGTTTATTTCATATTATAAAATAGAAATGAGAAAAAAATAAAAGAACTTATTAGAAATAAAGAGTCCAGATGGCAGTCTCTAGGGTTTTAGACCAAAATTTACTTGATATTCTCTAATTAGGTTGAAAACGGGAAACAGTCTGTATACAAACGTATATACATACATACGTACGTACATATATATAATATATATACATAATTATTGTCAAGGGATTCTTTGTAGCTGTTACGAAACTGGCAATCTAAGTTTCTCTCTAAGTTTGGTGACTACGACTCCAGTACAACTACTCCTAAGCTGACTATTTGCGAGATTAACTAGGCTTTGTCTCAACAGGTATTATAGTATCATTGGGATATTTATTTGATGATATTGAGACATAAGTCTTAATACAGCATCTATATCAATATCTACAGGGTGGAAGCATCAGCGCTCCTTTTACCGGAACAGCATATAGGGTAAAATATTTTAAGCCCATACCTAAAGAAATTAATTAAGATAAACAACAACAACAATCAACAAGGATCAACAGTTTAGGATTTTTTTTTCATTTCACGATGTTTATCTATACCTGTATTTCGTGTGACGCAGTTACGCATAGATACCAATAACGTAAACACATACTACTATAAAAATACTACTAAAGGTTAACCAACTTTGAACCTTGCCGCCAATATCACTGAAGCGATTTCAACCCTGTAGATGTTCATACTGGGTGGATTCAAAAATCAAAAAATATATAATTATTTTTAATTATAAACGGTTTACGAACACAGCTACATTCAATTCCACTTGTAGCGCAATTTTGGATGAAGAGTCAAAAACTTTCCAACTGCGCTACTAAATTATAAAGTAAAAACATCTTTCTATTTACAACTACCTAATATAAAAATTAAAACCACTCAATTACGAAAAATATAAAAAAAGTTATATTGACAATTAAAACCGGGTAAGTGCGAGTTGGACTAGCCCATAAAGGGTTCTGTATCAATGTCAGGATTGTTTTTGGATTTTTATTTCGGGAAATATAACTTGTAAAATAATGGTAAAATATGTAGTGGTGCTTATAAAATAAATAAATAAATTAGCTTCACGCTTATATCCCGCACACAGCAGGGTAGGCAGAGGGAACCTAGTGTTAAGACACTCCGTTCCCCACTTTCTGCCGAATTCTGGAGGAATTGCGTGTTGAGTGGCAGAACTCAACGCCGCGCTTTACCTCGACACCAGAGCGAAGAAATGAAAATATAAATTTAAGTAAATATTTCATCTCCTCGAGTGGGGATTGAACCCACAACCAGTCGATTTTACAGTCACACTTTGTGCCGCTGCGCCACGACTGGCCTCTGGCGTTTATCTGTATTATAAATGTAAGTTTCCATTTTGTTGTTTTTTTATCCTTATACTGCACGTTCTCACTTCACGGCACATTTATAATTATAGGTTCACGGGAAGTACCGTATAGGTTTTGATAACGCGGCGAATTTCATACAAAATGCTGCAAAAATTATGTTGATTTAGAAGCGTTGACGTAGAAGATTGTTGTTTTGTACTGCAAAGGACTATAGACCTAATTATTTGATACTAATTTCAGGTTTATACTTCCACACATACGAGACACACGCACTATCCAGATATACATGGTTTGAGAAACGGAGAGATTCCGTTTTGCTTTCTGAGGTACAGAACCCTAAAAACAAAAAAAACAAAGTTTTTATAATATGAACTTTAAATACAATTTTGCTTAATAAAAAAAACTAAAAAAACTCGCTTTTCTACACAAAATGCTTCAAGTGCTATAGAGTGTCCTCAAAGCTATTCATTAAAATCCACTATTCAGGTCCTGGCTCCATCATCAGAACAGCTTGATGATATCATAATATTGTACTGTCACCTAAATTACGTATAAGTGACAAGTTTATTTTTATAAACTTCACGTTGTATCCTGCAACAGACGCGTAGGCAGAGAGAACCAGTGTTAGGACACTCCGTTCCGCCCAAAAGACCATAACTTAAATAATATATTTTATAAATTATATATATACGAGTACGTTAGCTTTTTATTATTCAACATTCTAGGTTATTAGCATTAAATATATTTCCTTACCAGCATTTCTTCAACGGATGCAATGGTGAACCCAATTAGGTACAGTACACTACAATAAACAACTTTAAGCTTTTAATAAAAGTTCTCATATTGAAAAGCTCTATTGGCTATAATATGACCTGATTGAATACTTCTACATGAGGTTTGTAAAATATCTTTTCTTTTTAAACATTTTTTAACGTAACGTATGGCTTAGTGGTCAGAGCGCCTGGCCGGTTTGCAGGAGGTGCAGGTTCGAGTCCCGCTATGTTCAAATTTTTATACGTTTTCTAAATAAATATCTTTCTTTTTTATTATTTACGACCTAAATGCGGCTTCGCCTGCTTAAAGTTTTGATTATATTGTAACTAAATACTTTACGATAAAATTATCAAAATCTTGTCTTAAATTTTGACTTATATATTACTAGCGACCCGCTTGCGGCTTCGCCCGCTTTAACTACTGAATTATTCATGTAATGTACCTATGTTTGCAAAACACTTAAGATTACTAATGTGAAAATTATTTAAGCCTTAATGCAACCCACATTTTCGTAGCTCCAATAAGGATGTTCCAATTGTTTAAAAAAACACACATCTGAACAAATGACACAAACAACAGAAAACTTAAACGAAGGAAATTATAAACAACAGACTACCTACTATTCTCTTACCCAAAAATACTTAAACGAAAGATGTAACCAACAATGCTGCGACGAAATACATTATAATTATTGGATAACTCCAAAATACGTGCAATCGCTTCTAAATTTACTTTGCTATAGAGCCAGGCGCAGAATTGAAGCATTCTCTCGTCCATCTCCGTAGTAGCTCCGAACGACATTTGGGCGTTGGTTCCATGGCCGTGGTCTCAAG
>JAATLQ010035740.1:20118-31713 GCA_013421005.1 Heliconius erato x Heliconius himera | reverse complement strand
GTTCGTTCCAACGACTTATATTGATCTCACAAATCAATCAACATCACGAATCACTATTCTAATACAATCTTAATATAAACAAGCGTAACAAGTACCTTCGGAAAGATCACACACAAACGTCCCGGAGGGTTCAACGATGACTGTAAAGCCACGGTCTGGTCGGAATCCACGGTGTAGGGCGGGGAGGGGCCCGTACTCTTTCTTCCTTTTATTATAACTAGTTCGCAGTTATAGTGGAGAGGAAGATAGGACGCGCTCTTGGCTTATCTTCGGACGAGCTTCGAGTTATGACAATGTTATATTACAATGTTAGTCTACAGTTATCTAAATAACTGACACAAGAACAACTTCTGATGGCAAATATCTTATTAAAGCGATACCTTCTAATGGCACAATATGGAATTCTTAACACTGTTTCCTCTGAATCTCTAAAAGATTTTGGGTTCTTCACGATCACAACAATAAAGAGTTCTAACCACTAGACACATCACGAGCCAAGGCATTATTTATTAAATAATATTTTAAAAGGTGTTTGAGATATCAGTTACAGCGTGAGGAATGTAATGCCTTAACATTAGGTTTCCTCTGTATGCAGAAAAAAACGTCTAATCTGTTTCTTTTATTGTTTTTAGATATAAGTTAAAAGCAAAAGAACTTTCCCTAATATACCACGACAGACCAGCACCACCAGCTAAAGAATTGGTTCATTGGGTAGAACATGTAGCCAAAACGGCCGGAGCAGTGCACATGCGCTCCCCAGCACTCATGATGACCTGGTATGAGAAATATTATATCGATCTATTATTAATAATAGTAGTATGCGCCTATACTTTGAAAAATGTCGTTAAAGTTATATGGACTTTGATTGGTCTTCTACCAATCAAGACTAACAAGAAGAATAAGAAGAGTATTAAGAAGAATCAGTGATTTTGTATGGAATTCCTGAAATAAAATTATTTTTATAATTTTGTTTTATTTATATTTTTTTATTATTTATTAATTATATATTTATATATTGATTTTAAATTTCATATTTAATTTTAACCTGTAATTTGTTGTTTCTGTGCATTGCACAAATGGTACGACAATGACAAAAATGAGATAGCTATTATTTTTTGCCGACATATATTTTTTAATAATTAAAGGTCAGTCATGGCGCAGGGGCACAAGCGTGTGATTGTAAAGTCGACAGGTCGTGGGTTCGATTCCCACTCGAAGATATGAAATATTGAATACTTTCATTCGCTCGCTCCGGTAGCGAAGCATAGCGTAAAGTTGAGTTCCGCCACTCAAAACGGAATGCCCCTAGATTGCGCGAAAAGTGAGGAATGGAAGTGCCTTAATTAGAATGGAATGTATTAACACTATGTTCTCAGGTTCCCTCCGACTACTCTGCTATGTGGGGTATACAGTTTGAAGCTAAAAAACACTGGATTCTTTCCCCTCAATGTTTACACCGTTGGGTTCTTTTAATCATTTTGTAAGTATTATTGCCCAAAAAAAAAGCAAAAGCAATTACTTGTATGGATTAAAGCAAAGAAAACAAAAGAAAAAGAAACAAAACAATATTTTTCAACAATTTAATGAATACTTTATAATGTCTATATTTATATAATAAGGCCCTTTACATACAATTTTCAATTTCCATAACAATTTCTCTATAGTGAATACAGAATATATGTATTAAAATTTCTTACATGGTTGAAACATGAACACATGAAATCACTTTACCAATTAAATCGATTCTTAATATTATTTTCTTTTATATATAAACTACGATAATATCGATTTATATTGTACTTTTATATTGTACCTAAGTTTTATACATTTATTAACAAAAAGAAAACGCAAAAAATATATGTATTTTTTAAATAGAAGAGCCATATAAAGGGCTCTATCTGGAGGCATTCGGCGGGAAGTGAGGAACGTAAGTGTTTTAATGGGAACAGAATATCTTATGACCAGGTTACCTCCGCCTACGCCTTGTATGACCGGGATACAGCGTGAAGCTAAAGAATATATGAAGTTAACAAGAGATTTATTATAATAACATGGGCGTAGGAATTCCCTACAACCGGGTGGTCCGTGCCCACCCAAGAATAGTACTGTGCCCACCCCATTAACTTTACTACATATGCCATCGTCATCTACTATATAAGTCATTATTGCAAATAAGTTAAAGTTATAGATAATTTATAAAAACGTAAATTCAAAGAGTTGCTAGTGATTTTCAATCCCTCGCTATCGTAAGTGAACAATTAGCAACGATAAATTCCACCACTCAACATGTAATGTCTCGAAAATTAAGTGAAAAGTGATGTTTCTTTTTGCTTTTCTCCTTTTCTCTCATATTAAAATAGCCAAACGACCTAATGTTCAGACATTCCATTCTCCCAAAGTACAGTACTGCTGACAAGTCGTGGCCACCCTGAAGTATGCTTTTTTTTTAAAAGAAAATAAAAAAAATAAGAACAGACCTAATATAAATAAACGAGCTTAAGAGCGGCACGACTCGTAGACCATACTATAAGTGTCAATGGTAAGATGCCGCGCCACTGTGCCACAATGGCGTTAATATAAATTAATAATGAATTTTGCTATTATCAGAAAATATTTCGAAAATGCATCGGTAAGTGATGTCGGGTAGATAATCCTCTAGTTAGATCGCGTTCGCTCATAGATGGCGCTCGCGGCTTGTGATGGGGTACTATAGCGTTGCCCTCCACTGCCAGGCCGTTACGTGCTCTGTGGAAATTTACAAAAATATTATAAAAAAATTACAATAAATAAACAATGCGTGAAGCTATCTCGTTCTATCCCGAATTAAGCAGGATAGGCAGAGGGAACCTATTGTTAAGTTATTCCGCCCTACAATTTTGCGCCCAGTTCTCTGTTTACCAGAGCTAGGAAATGAAAAACATTCACTTCCCCCAATATTTTATATTATTATAATAAGATATCCTTAATCGTGTTAAAAGTAAAATATTACCTTATTGGCATAGGTTCGTCTTCTGGAAGCCAACAATGTAGGGAGTACCCCCGCCGCGTCTGAAACAACCGCCTTCTTGATGTAAATTATAAGCTTACAAATATATATTTATAAAGCAAATTTAGTATATGTTTTGTATATGTATATATATTTTAAAAAAGCCAGTCAGAGGCCAGTCGTAGCGCAGAGGCACAAAATGTGACTGTAATATCTCGATCATAGAACCCCACTCTAGAAAATGAAATATTTACTTACATTTATATTTCCATTTTTCCGCTCTGGTCTCGAGGCAAAGCGTGGCGTTGAGTTTTGCCACTCAATACGCAATGCCTCCAGAATTCCGCAGAAAGTGGGGAACGGAGTGTCTTAGCACTAGGTCACCTCTGCCTACCCTGCTGTTGGCCGGATATAGCGTGAAGCAGATAAAAAAGGAAACAACGTGATATCCCAATTCCCGTAGAATTTAGTGAGAAATGAAAAAAAAATTATGATTGATTGCCTTTACCTTCACGGAACTTCTGGTTTTACTCCGAGAAGCCCGGTACGTGTGTAGATCTGGTAGTAAATCGGATGACTTCTTTACACTCTTCGATGCGACTATTGAAGAATCTGAAAATAGTATTTTTTTCTTGTATTTTTAGGGTTTCATACCTTTTAAGGAAAAAAAGGAAACCTTAAAAGATCACTTTGTTTCCGTCTGTCTGTCTATCTGTCTTTCAAGAGCCTTTATCTCAGGAACACTTGGAGATATCGAGCTGAAATACAAATCTTATACTCGCAGAGCTTATTGCAGAAAACGCGTATATCGACCCTATAAAGAGAATCAAAATTAATAGTATACGTCCGGTTGACCTAGAATTATGAAATTTGGCAGCTAGCATCTACAGGTTGTACAAGTTCAAGATTTTTTTTTATCTTATCTTAAATGCTAAAAAATAATAGCCTTATTATGGTGGCAAAATTTAGGTATCACATGAAAGGGCTCTGGCTAAGATAAGCTTGAATTTCATAAAAAGGGAGAGACCTCCAATTTTTGTACGGAACCATCTGTGGGCAAGCCTGACTCGCTTAGCTTGTCCGGTTTTTTTAGCTTCGCGCTCATTTCTACGTATAACAGAGTCGGCAAATGAAACCTAACATTAACAAGCCGCTTCTCATTTCCCAAATAATTTTCAAGATATTGTATATTGAACGTCAACGGCGAGCTTCGTCTAATTACCAAAACAAGGAAATGAATTCCCCCGAGTGAAATTCGAACCTACCACCGTCGCGTCGCGTCAGACATGCCGCTCCGCCGCGACAGCTCTTTATAAAGTTTAATGAGAGCAGAGTTCGTTTTTCGTTTTTTTTAACCTTTACCCTTTTATTCTTATTTATTAGTTATTTATAATTAATATAGTTACTGTATATTAATTATAAATAACGTTTCAAAATTCTATTAAAGAAAAAAGAACAACCAAAAAAAACTCTAATATATTTAAAGATATTTTTGGATAGAGAGCTAATGAAAATATTTCTATCCAAACTTTAAGGTTGTACCTATACTTACGTTCTATAACATGTGAATTGCTTTATTTTTTTTACAGGCGTAACATTATTTTTAAATACTTAAATACTATCTATTATACTATACTATTCGCCTCAAATTATAATACAAATAGAACATACAGTACAATACAGCGTTTAATTTCGCTACCCGACACGCAATGTCTCGAAAATCATATAGAAAATGGAGAACGGAGTGTTTCACCATTTGACACCCGCTGTCTACCTTGTTTTATGCGAAATGAAATTAAAAAAAATAAATACAATTTAAAAAAAGTTACCTGAAGCCTCCTTTTTAACAGTCAGAGTGAGTCTACTAGCGTCGTCAATAACACGACGAGTTCGCCCGCCTTGAGAACATTGCGCGCTGCAGTCCACCTTTAAAGTAAAAAAAAAAAACAGCTTCACGCAGTATCCCGCATATAGCAGGGTAGGCGGAGGGAACCTAGTGTTAAGAATTGCGTGCGTAAAAGTACATACATATAAGTATTGATTTATCAAAAATGTGTATAATAAATGGATTTTAAATATTTATATTTACTGTTATAGCGTTATATATTTTGTTGATAAAATACATTTTCCACTCATATACATACTAGAGTAAGCAGAGAGAAGCTAGTGTTTTTTTTTTTTAATTTTAAATCTTACTTTCACTACAAACTTTATGGTCCGTACCTTTTGAAGCTAGTGTTAAGACTCTCTGTTTTTGTTTCTCATTTTCGGGTCAATTTTACAAGACATTTTGTGTTGAATAGTGGAACTTAACGTCCCCCACATTAACTATCTTGTTATCTGAGCGAAAAAATAAAAATATTTAATTTCCTAAAGTGGGAACTGAATCCAATCCAATCGGCACGTTTACAGTCAAACACAGTGTCGCTGTACCATTACTGTCATAGTTTTAATTTAATGATTGAAACTATTGGATACTATTTTTAGCACTCACACTGGTGAGGAACAAAGAGCAACGTTGAGTTTTACCACTTTAAACAAAATATCTCGTTATTGGGCAAAATTTGGAGAACTTAGTTCTAATACTAAATTTTCTACTCCTACCTATAACATATAGCAATACGTAAAAAGATGTATGAAGCTAGCAAGAAATCAAAGGTACATACGGCGCGATGGCAGACGGGTGGAGGTGGTGGTGGTCGTGGTGTTTGCTCCGATGAAGTGGAATTACGTCGTCGTGGATCAGGGAATCTTAGACGCATCTCCACGTCGTTGGGCAGAGCCGCCGGACACGAACCGGCTACCGTTACGGCCCATTCTCCTAAAATATCATTGGTTTTTGGTTAAAAAATATCAGTGGTTTTATAGAAAGTTCCTTAATATATTTTAAAAATATATACCTTAGTTTATTACATACTAATAAAAAATTTTAATTTTTTGTAAAGTGATAACTAACTCTACAGACATTTGTTTTGTAACTTTTTTTAAAGTCATTATTGTTATTTTATTTTATAACATTTTAATTTTTGTATATATTTTTTTTGAAGATATTCAATTGCGATTTTGTGAATTAGTAGTTCCTGTCGGGTTTTTTTATATATAAAAGTGTTAAAAGGTAATTAACTATACAAATTCAATTACTATTATTTTAATGTGTTATATGCAGACGTTAATAAAATTATTTATTTTCTCGATGGTAATATCACACCTGAAGGAGCAGCACGCCGACGACGTCGACGCGCAGTTAACCAAGCAGGTGCCAAAGAACACAGCAAACTACCACTAGATTCACTTGAGCTCCACTCTTCCCCTTCTCCCTCCCTCCCATCTTCTACTTTCTGCTTCCTTTCGTCACTCTTCTTTTCTTTTCTGGATATACCCAAAAGATTTCTAGAACGATTTTTACTACGATCGCCCACAGAAACCCCTTCAGAAGATCGTCTTTCAGAGATCGATGTCGATTCAGGACTTTCTTTATCGTTCTTTTTGCCCCGTTTTAAATTAAAAATTGAAGGTATTGCATCATTTTCACTATGACCGCCCCGCAATCGGCGAGTTGGTTCGTACTGCGACGATACAGATTTTTGCCTTGCAGAACCTTCATGAAATAAAACAAAAATATCCAATTTTGATAAATTTATTATTCACCCACAGTGTAACTACAATAAACATATGTGCCCGCGTGCCTCTCGAAATACTGTGTTAAAACAATGTATGTAAATGAGAACTTTGGTGTTAAAATGTGATTTCTATTTAAATATAACTTACAATAAAATGTGGAACGTATATAAACAGCAACGATAAAACTTAGCGCTACCTTACTAGTTTAAGCCAATATATCTAATACAATTATATGAGTTTTTTATAATACAATGAATTCAACATACAAATTCTAAAACTCCGAAACAGTCCAGTTCAACGGAGTTACTCTATATTTCTACAATATCAGTATATTGTGGAAGCAGTGCGATGAGAATGTAACGGCGGTGCGAGAGTGCGCGGGATACCTTCATCGTGCTTCTGAACCCTTTTGGCAAGTTTAGGCTGCGTGTGTTTGTTCATTTGTTCACTGTGGATCCTCGATTCTCCACTAGTTATACGAATGGGACTAGTTCCAGCTGATTTGCGTATCGGTGACGTCATTGCACCGACATGAACCACCTGAGCTCGGTATAAATCTGGCATAGGTGAGGTCCCAGCGTTCTTCGTATCACTATATCTTAAATCTCGATATTTATTTGATTCGACAGGTCGTATCTCTTCTTCTGTAGATGGGAATTCGCTCAAACTTGGCGCTGAAGCTCGCCTATTGTACGAGTCATCACCAGTTGACTCTAAACTAAGGCTACTTCTTTCCTCAGGTATGATATCAAATACATTTTTGAAACGCAAGGAATTCGATCTTGCCCGTGACTCACAAGGCACTGAAGCGCGACGGATAGGAATTTCGTGGGCCGAAGTTTCCTCACTTAACACATCAAAGAGCATGTTGGCCAGCAAATGACTCTTGCCATTTCTATCTCGCGAGAGAATCGGAGGAGTTCGTCTACTACCATTACTTTTGTGATTTCTTTGTGTGCTAACTTTTGATGTCTTTTGGACTTTTTCGTTCACTGGTACAGGAATACGCGACTTTCTATTCCTTGAACTAAGATTATGATTTTCATCTGATGTTGTGGTGTCAGAATTTTGAGAACTATTAACGTATTCGAGTATTTCCAATATTTCTATACATTTATTGTCATCGCGTATTTCTGATTTTTGATATATTCTTTTAGGACCACAATCATCAGGAGACAGAGGAGGATGTGTTTGTAAAGAAAGTTTACCTCGAATAATACGTTCAGATTTTCGATGATCTTTGTCCAGATTTTCGGAACACGAATGAGAAATATTATTTTTAGTCAATTTACGAGCATTTCTGTTATTATTATTATTTTCATGATCTTTTTTCCACTGTTTTTTTATAAGATTTTCATCTGATTTCGCGGCAACAAGTTTATTCGACTTTTGACTAATTCTCATACATTTGTATTCGTCTTGAGCAATTTTTGCAATTACATCATCAATTACTGAGTTTATTATAACCATGCATTCCCTTTCTACTTCTCTTTTCGTTTTATATATTTCTTTTCTATTTTGTGACTCCAAATCTCTCTTCAATTGCTTCACTTTGCTTCGTCGTGCACATTCCATACGCATTTCTCTCTTTCGGTGCCGTCTATATAGTCTCTGTTTTATTGTTTCTGGCATATGATCAGCAACTACTATATTCTCCTTCTCACAGTCACAGTCGTTATCTTTTATTCTTATGAAAAATGATTCACTCTTTTCTTTCGGAGAATTAGGACCTTGCGTAGCATCTTCAGGTAAAAGATCTAAAACATCAATAGCTGATCTTACGAGTTCGCTTCTTTTGTTGGTATTATAGGATCTTCTCAGTAAGATAGATCGTGGTGAATTTGGATCATCCAAGCTATCAACGAGACTGGCACATTCAGAGCCCAGTAGTTCAGCGTCTTCTGAAGATGATGTATTAACCTCCATAGACTCAGTCTGTGGAAAAGCGGAAAATCTCGGTACAATAGCGTTATCTTCGACTTCTTGATAATAATTTCCAGCTCCTACACCACCTAATACTTCTATACCAGAATTTCGATTTGTTTGCATTTCTATTGTGTCAGTATTAGGATATGACCCACCATTATTATCTATAAATACATCAACATTCGAAATTTCAATATGTGAAATTCCTGGCAATGGGCCATCCGGAGAATTCATGTCAGGTTCTATATTTTGAAGCTCTTCTTTAAATAGTTTTTGAATTTGTTGCAAAACAGCCTTGTTTACTGTTTCATTTGAGATGTTTAAAAATTTATCAGTCTTTACTTTATCATGTGAAAGTTCAGCTTCATTATTTCGTAAGCTTTCGGCAGATGTAAAGTTATTGTTAGTTTCAACGCTTAATACATCTTCTGCAATGTTAATACTAGCAGCTTCGTGTGGATTATTACAATTATCTCGTCGTCCATCGCTTTCGTATAATTCTTCATTTCCAAATATAATTTGATTGTTAGATGTAGGGCTTAAATGCACTATCGTATTAACTCCAGTGTTCTGTAATTTGACCTTTATTTCTTTCTCGACTATATTTAACTTTCTATCACTACCTATCGATGCATTCATCGATTCGAGCTGATCCGTTAACGAATTAAGACTTTCAACTAAAATATTTGACACATATTCATCCAAATCCATGTGTGATTTTTTGTTGGTTGTTAAATGATTTTTCAACGGCTGTGTATTTGTTGCTGGTAATATTTTCTCGGGTGATCTATTTTTTAAAGAAGGATTTAATGTTGGTCGGACATCGACTGTCTCGGAAACAATTATCTCCAAAATATCATAAGATGGTGTTTCCAATGTGAGTGGCTTGGTGTATGGTACGATGTTGCTTTCATCATTCTCAGCACTGATTGACCTTTCACTTACCCGACCATCTATGTATTCACTCTTGGAAATCTGTGTATACGGTTCGGATATTTTAAACGGATTTTCTTTCATTGTTGGCATGGATGTAGTAAAAATGTCTGATGAAGATGTCAAGGAACGATCGATGGTTTCTACTTGTAAAATTGGACTATCAATGGGTGTTCTAACTATTCGTGTTTCAGTAATTCTTCTCGGTGATGCTTCTCGAGCAATATCTGGTATTGGATCAGTACAAGAAGATGCAACCCGCGCGGGTGATCCAGACGACGAGCAATCAGAATGACGATCACGTGAATCAAGACGTAGGCGTCTAGGAGAAGTACGTAACTCAGAATGTGAAGCATCTAGGGATCGTGTTCCACACGGTGGACATGGAACACAAGGGCAAGTGCGAGCTGGAGAGGCTCCAGCTCTGCCCCAAAAGCGTAATAATGCAGATTTTCTCATATGTTCTCTTTCCCGCCTTGCGCCAGACTTTGCACCGCACCATGCGCATGAGTTGCGCGTGCCCGCCGCTGCGCCGGATGCACTCCAGCGACCCGTTTCATCGCTTTCCCCTTCAGATCGTTGTTGAGCCAACCGATACCTGAAATTAAAATTAAAATACATGAATATATAATATGTATTGGTCATCCAAATCTTGATGAAATTCTTTGTAAATTACATACTTTTTTATAAATAAAAGGACAAAAATTAAAATCATACATACTTTCTCATAATGGTCTCGGGCACTGAGTAGCGGCGGCGCAGGAGGCCGGGGGAGGCTGCGGCGCGCGCTGGCACATCGTTACCCCACATATTTCGTACGTTCTTTTCGCTCGTCCCACACGATTCTTCTTCACTAGTCGCTTTGCTGAAAAATGCAAATAAAAAATTAATATTATTATTATATAATAGTGAATAAATTTGGAGAAGAATCGTTATCTATGATGAAACAGATCGAAGTCCTATTCTCGTAGAAATATTTGTATGAAATCAGTCAAATTTTCAGAAAAATTTCATTTTTATCATTTTTATAAGTTTATGAAAAATTTGTCTACAGTAGTTTTATTTAAATTATTTATTTAGATATTTATTTTCATCGGCTGTACACAGAATATAAAATAATTTTCATCTTAATGGAACGTTTATATGAAATACGTAAATACATAAGTACTTCTCCGTTCTTGTTAGACAAAGTGCTCCGTTTTAAGTGACCTTTCGCCATTAATATCCGGTTTAGGCGCCAAAGCTTTTTAGCTTGAAAGCTACTGATATGCTATCAAATATGATAAGAATCGATTATACACTCGCGTATAGGTATATGAAAATTTAATAGATATCGGTACCACAAGCTTTAGGGGAAGCGCTCATAATTTTATTATAGGTCTGTCGTTCCGCTAATATCACTTAAATGCTAGGAAAGTTGATAGAATTTTAAATATTCATGTGAAACCGTATTGATGTTTGATGCAAACCAGCTGAAAAAAGATTTTTATAGTTGTATTTGTTTTTAAGCTTTAAATTCTATCCCATAACGGCGGGGTAATCAGAGATAACATAATGTCATGACTCTCCGTTCTCCGTTCCGCTCCGATTCGATATATTTTGATACATTTTTTTTGTTCTTAAGGTTTTGGTTAACAACTAATAATGCCAAATGTAAAAATCAAACCAAATCTTAACA
The DNA here is from genome assembly GCA_013421005.1 of Heliconius erato x Heliconius himera. Taxonomy (NCBI): domain Eukaryota; kingdom Metazoa; phylum Arthropoda; class Insecta; order Lepidoptera; family Nymphalidae; genus Heliconius; species Heliconius erato x Heliconius himera. The sequence goes on along the minus strand of JAATLQ010035740.1, from coordinate 20,569 downwards.
ATGACGAACTTTATTTAGGCTCAGGCTTTATCCCAAAAACCAAGGTAGACGAAGGGAACCTAGTCTTCAGACACTTCGGTTCCCATTAAGACGCTTCCGTTTCCCACGATTGGCCACGATAGTAAATCGAAGAAATCAAAATTTTAAATATTCCATTTTGAGTGGGAATCGAACACACAACCGACGCGGTTACAATCGCTTGCTCCACGACTGCCCCAGTTTACAGTATTCCATGTTCCAAATAGAAAACTTATATCTATTTTCATAAAAGCACCAAAAACAAAGCTAGAAAACGGCTTGGAATTAAAAAAGAACATTGAGATTTTAAATGTCAGGGGTTCAGAATGTTAATAAATGGCCAGTTTTTACCTAAGAATATATATATATATATATATATATATATATATATATATATATATATATATATATATATATATATATATATATATAT
>JAATLQ010035740.1:0-20018 GCA_013421005.1 Heliconius erato x Heliconius himera | reverse complement strand
TAATCTATATAAATTGGCTCTAAATATCAATGCCAGTCGTGACGCAGGGGCACAAGCGTGTACTACTGACTATAAACGCGACAGGTTGTGGATTCGACTCCCACTAGAAGAAATGATATATGTAATATATCATTTTTCTATTAAATATTTATCCTTGCTGTGGTAACGAGACAAAGCGCGGCGTTAAGTTTTGGGCGGAAAGTGGGAAAGTGTCTTAATGGGAACGGTGTGTCTTTAGTAAGGAACCCTCTGACTATCTTGCTATGTGCGGGATACTGTAAGATTAAAACAAAACAATTGATAAGGCCGCAGTGTAAGTTTGACAGTTGCGGGATACTCGATGAAATGCTTATATTTAATTTATCCACTTTGATAGAAAAAGTGCGGCGTTAAGTTTCACCATTCACTACATCAAAAATCCTGCTAATGTTTCCCCAGCATTCTATTCCTACAGAGTGACTTAACTATGTTTTTTCTGCCTTGCCTGCTGTGGGGTAAAAAGCGTGAAATTGATTTTTTTTAGGCCAATCGTGGCGCAGGGGCACAATGTGTGACTGTAAAACCGACTGGTTGTGGGTTCGATCCCCACTCAAGGAGATGAAATATTTACTTAAATTTTTATTTCCATTTTCTTCGCTCTGATGTCGAAGTTAAGCGCGGCGTTGAGTTCTGCCACTCGACACGCAATGCCTCCAGAATTCGGCAGAAAGTGGGGAACGGAGTGTCTTAACACTAGGTTCCCTCTGGCTACCCTGTTGTGTGCGGAATACAGAGTGAAGCTGTTTTTTTTTAAATATTAATTAAATAGCTCCCAAGTTGGGGAGGAATACCGTGTTAATAGAGTAGACCAACAAAACTTAGTGCTTAGACATTCTATTCTCCAATTTCCAAGATATTTTTGGTGGAACCCAACGGCGCGCTTGATCAAAATAACATAAAAACGACACGTATTTCAACAAAAGTCACAAAGTGCTCTAATAGGAATCAAATCTAGAACCATCGCGTGTAGTTCACTTTGCAATTGAACCACGATGGAGTTAATTAAATGATTTACGGAAATTCCTTAAGATAGCAATCGGAGCGCGGCGTTGAAAACATGTGGAATTTTCGCTTATATTTACATCTAATTTGTGATCGTGTCTTTTACGCTTGAACAGGTTTTATTAGAAAATATGAAAACATTACAAGATGTGCCTGTGAAATGTATTAATAATTATTATATTATAATTGTATAAAATAATTATAAATACGGCGCTGTGTTACGCCACTTAAAAAAGAACGTAAAAATTGAGCGAAAAGAGGCGAACAAAAAGCTATAAAACCGCTTTCATTATTTTAGCTTTACGCTGTAATGCTGCGTATAGCAGGGTAGACAGAGGGAAAGTGAGAATTTAGTGTTAAGACACTCCGTTCCCATTAAGGACACTTCTGTTTTCCGCCGAATTCTGAAGTCATTGCGTGTTTAGTGGTGGAACTCAACGCCGCGTTTCGCCTCTTTACCAGAGCGAGGAAATTAAAATATTAAATAATACATTCCCTCGTGTGGGAATCCAACCCACAATCTGTCACGTTTACGGTCGCACGTTTGTATCACTGCGCCATGCATGGCCTCTAAAATAATATTTTTTGTATAAGCATTTAAAACAATTTTAATAAGATTACTATTGCTTTAGCTTTAGTTTAAACTTTTTTATCAGCTTCACGCTGTATCCCCCACACAGCAGGGTAGGCAGAGGGAACCTAGTGTACACACACCGTTCCCCACTTTCTGCCGAATTCTGAAGGCATTGCGTGTTAAGTGGCAGAACTCAACGCCGCGCTTCGCCTCGACACCAGAGCGAAGAAATTAAAATATAAATTTAAGTAAATATTTCACCTCCTCAAGTGGGGATCAAACCCACAACCAGCCGGTTTTACAGAACACTTTGTGCCGCTGCGACTGGCCTCAAATTAAAATCTATATTGATAAATATCGTAATATATTTCTATTTTATATTTTCAATGCAGTAGCTATAATTAGTACCTACATTGATTCATTAAAAAATTCTTAATATACGAAAAAAATTAAATATTTTAATATAAAAATATGTTTCGGTCTGATTAATGTTAGCAAAGTACGAGTTTGGTTTCGTCAATCATTTGTTATTTAATACTTAATCTACGCAGAAAAGAAACACCAATACGAGAGTACCCTGTGGGATAGTGCCCGTTCAAATACCGAGAAGGTTTTGGGATCGATCGATATTTAAATTATTTTCTCTTTCCAATTCAACATAGTGTTACATTCCGCCATCGCAATGTATGGAAATTAAACAGAAATTGGAGAAAATAGTGTAATAACTCTTTTTTCCGACACTATGGATTTTATTTTTTCTTTTGTAATAATTAGTCTTTTAACTAACAAAGGTTGTATATATGAAATTGCTTTAAGCAAAACGACTGTTACATCTTATAAGTAGGTATATTTTTGTAGATATAAGTTGTATCCCGCAAGTAGGAGGCAGAAGGAACATGGGAACCTAATGTTGAGACTCGTTTTTAGTAAGTTCTCCTTCTCTCTAAATATTTCATATCGTCGAGTGGGAATCGTACCCACGATCTGTTGCGCACATTCTTATGTTATTTGTATTCCTTTGTGGGCAATAAAGGATATTATATTCTAATCTATTCTATACACATTGTAATACTTAGAATAATAATACAGCAGGGTTGGCAGAGGGAACCTAGTGTCAAGACACTCCATTCTCCATAATCGAGATTTTTCGAAGCATTGCGTGTAATACTTACCAATAGCTTAAATTTCACTTCAGTGTCGATTTTAAAATAAAACTGACGATATATTTAGTTAGCAGCTGCCGCTCTTCGAATGAGTAACATGTGTTTGACACTTCGTTGAACTAAAATACTAACCGATTGTTACGTGTGTTAATGTAAGCACAAACTTAAAAGTGAAATAAATATGGTTTTTCAGCTTCAGCTTCACGCTGTATCCCGTATTCAGCAGGGTAGGCAGAGGGTACAAAGTGTTAAGACACTCCGTTCCCCATTTTCTGCCGAGTTTTGGAGGCATTGCGTGTTGACTGGCGGAACTCAACGCCGCGCTTTGCCACGACACTAAAGCGAATAAATCAAAATATAAATGTAAATAAATATTTCGTTTCCTCGAGTCGGGATCAAACCCACAATCAGTTGATTTTAAAGTTACACTTTGTACCCCTGCGCCACGACTGACCACAACGGGCTTTTTTTATTATTAATAATAATATGGTTAAGTTTTTTATTTTTTCAACTTAAAACCAACTTTCTTATGTTCGAGAGCGATTATTTATATATTTCTATCTGTAAATAAAGTTATGTGTAAGTAATAAATGAAGTAATATTTATTTACGGGAAAGAAAATCACGAATTCGTTTGAATTCTTGAATCTTAGTCTTAAACTTAAGCTTAATCTTAATTAACTTAATGTAATGTCAATAATTTACTAACACCTGTCCGTAGTGATTCAATCAATATACAGGGTGGAAGTGGCAGCGCTCCATTTACGGAAACAGCATATAGGGTAAAATATTCCAAACCTATACCTAAAGAAATTAATCAAGATGCCTCAACAGTTTGGACGTAGGATTTTTTTCTCATTTCACGATTTTTATCCATACCTGTATTTCGTGTGACGCGATTACGTATAGATCCCAATAACGTAAACACTTACTACTACAAAAATACTACTAAAGGTTAAACAACTTTGAACTTTATCGCCAATACCTAAGACTCGATTTCGGAATGAGGCGTGTGCGGCGGTGTTCCTTTGATAGGTTTATATGTGCGTGCATCGTCCTTACAAATGGCGTTTTATTTTATAACGACAATTTTATTATTTATTTTGTTTGAAAAAATAACTTTTTCATTTTTGGGAATTTATTTTTTTCTGATTTATATTAGGCTTCTATAGAGTAGTTAAAACTGTGGTTTCATTTAATGTGGTGCTTACACTTCCACCCTGTATATAAATGTATTTTCTTTATTGGATCTCCCAAAATGAATAGATTGCAAAGTATTTTGAATGCTTAAATGCTCGTATCATAAAATTGTGTTATAGAAAAAAATCAGCTTCTCGCTGTATCGTACACAATAGGTTAGGCAGAGGGAACCTAATGTTAAGACACACCTCCCTTCCCCATTTTCCGGCGAATTTTTGAGGCATTGCTTGTTAGGTGACAAAACAACGCCACACTTTTGCCTTGATGCCAGAGCGAAGAAATGAAAATATTAATAAATAATAATAATTAAGGGATCGAACTCCCAACCGTCGTGTTACAGTCACATCCTCGTGCCCCTGCGCCACGACGGCCGTAAAAGCTAATATTTGATATTAATTTCAGCTTAATAACCCCACGCAATCACGAGATAAATAGTTTTGACAAACTGACAATAAAGTAATCCTATAAGGATTCCGTTTTTACCTTATGAGGTACTACGGAACCCTAAAAATAACAAAAGCCAAACTAAACTTATTTACTTAGTCACTAAGAAAATAAACCGCGTACAATTTAAGATTTATAGCCATTTCGCTTATTCGTTGAGATGAGGACAGGAATAGACGCCCCTCGCGGCTTCTACCAAAGCATTTGGACTTGACGGTTGAACTACATGTGTTACGACGCTTGAAGTACAAAAAAGGTTATTGGAAACGAAATAGGGTTCAAGATGGGTTCAAAAATTTGCGAAATAATTTTATTTTTTTTATATAGATAAATAAATTTTATGTGGCATGCATTTTTATAACAAACATGTAAAGAATTGTAAGTTTTATACCACTACTAAGCGAAAAGGGTTATGATTTTGACCATTACCTATGTATGTATGTACATTTGTTTCCTCAAAACTTCTAAACTACTTACTATAATTTGACAAAGGCATTGTTAGAAGCGTCTAGATCGTTCACTGGTAGAGTTGCCCGATGATCATCGATTTTCGATTAACTTCGATGGTAGCAATTGTAATATCGATGTTTTAACATCGATGTTGCATTAACTAAACCATCGAAACATCTATGTCAGCAAGGATACATAATCGATATTTAATCGTGTACACATGGTTTCAAAATTATTACTTTTACAGTCGATTGACAAAAAATAATTGTCTTAAAGGGTAAGGTAAAATTTGATTTTAAATATCACTAAGTTTAAGTAAGGTATTAGATGAAAGGGCTGTGGCTAAGTTAAGCTTGAATTTCAGAAAAAGCTTCGATTTTTGTACAAGCGAGAGTCGAGCCGACGATATGTGCAAAAAAATATCGACGTTGGCTGACATCGATGTTGGCTGATATCGATGTTTTTCTATCGATATTTATCGAACATCGATGTTTTAGCTACGATGTTGACATCGATGTCAACATCGATGTTTTTCTAACATCGAGCATCCCTATTCGCTGGTTATAGACTATGTGACGTTACATTAAATAGAATGTGGCGCCCTCTACGTAACATAATGTCATGACATAAAACAAAAAAAACATCGTTAGAAAAAAATTACAGCGGTTCACGGCGGTTGAATGTAATATATTAATAATCATATTATACATTTCTTACAACTTAAACCGAAGTGTTCCGCTGACTCATACATCCCAATAGTGTGCCATTTGAAGCAATATGGGCATGTGCTAAGTTATAATGACCTTTTTATTGTTAGGACGTATTTGCTTCTTAGATTAACCTTGTTTTGTTCTAAGGTTATAAGTAAGTTTAAGCTTAAGAATACTAAAATAGTATCTATTGTCACTTGTGCGTGAAGAAGAAAAAGATATATTAAAAACCGCGTTATCATAATAACCTTTTATGCTACGTATATAAAATTAAGATAATTAAAATGGGTTTTAAAAAAAAAATAGGTTTTTTTCCTTTGAGACCGTTGTGGTACAGGCTTAGCGTGCGTGTAAACGCGACGGTTCTGGGATCAGTTTCCACTCGGGGGAGAGAAATATTTTTACTTTCGCTCTGTAAGAAGTGCAGAAAGGCAATGCTTTAATCATTTTCGAATTGCGTGCCAGATTGGTTGATTACGATTTATTTAAGCATACCGTAAAAACAACAAAATAGAAATATTGTCAATTAAATGAAATTACATTTATATTCAATTCCTTGCTCTGGTAAATTAGGTATTGAGTTCCGCCACTCAACACGCAATATCTCGAAAATTCAACGTTAAATGGTAAACGTAGTGTCTTGACACTGAGTTCCCTTTTCTTACACTATTGTACAAGAAAAAGCGTGAAGCCATTTCCTTTATACCCTAAATTAATTATGAACCATCCTTTAACAACAAAATGATTCCAAATTCACAAGAAAACATATCATTAATCAATTAAACACAAACAAAACACAACAAACATCCATCTTTTATACCATTATACTGTGAAATAAAGACAAAAATGCGAATTTTTAAAGAAAGGTAAACCATGTGACCCCATTTCAGAGGTTTAGCGATGACAATGTATGGCGTTACTATGCAATTTGTGATATTGCAGTTCAACTACGGAATTGTGTTTTGGGTGAGATATATTGATCTAGATTCTAGATGTATATTGTTTGGAGGTTTGTTTTTGAATAGGCATTTGGGAACCTGGGAACGTAGTGTTAAGACTATCTACTCAAGCTGTTGTATGTTGAGTGGCGGAACTCAACGCCGTACATAGTAAATGTTTTGTTTCATAGAATGGGGATGGAGCCTACAACGTGTCGTGTTTACAGTGCCACATTTGTGACTGAGGCTTTGTTTAGAGGTAATAGTTTGAAATACGTACCTACATATTATACTAAGATTCTATAATTCCGGCAAATAGCAGCATAGGCACAGAGAAGTTCAGTGTTCAGACACTCCGTTTCTGACTTTACGCCGAATTACAAGAAATGTAAATAATAATTAAACTCCCCTAGTGCCAAACTAACTAACTAGAACCAAAACCAACAAACGTCACGTTTATAGGCACACGCTGTTCCACTGCGACACAAAGTCTACCGGCGCCGTCGGGAGTCAGTCCCATGTACTTTTATATTAACTTTTTTTTATATATTATTTTTAATTATATACTAACAGGTACCTATAAGAATTATTTGATCTAATGATCATTATTAGGTAACCTTAGATAGGTAATCATTCTATTATTATATTCTTGCAAATATATTTTAATTTTTCTTTTATCTATAATTATTTTTGGGGCATTGATTTCCGCCACTCAACACGCAACGCCACTAGAATTTGGCGGAAAGTGGAGAACGGAAGTGTCTTAACGGGAACGGAGTGTCATAACACTGGTTTCCCAGGTTCCACGATACAAAGTGAAGCTAAAATAAACTATAATTTTATAAAAAAAATCCTAGCAAAATGGCGTATACGATAAAACTAGAAATAAGCATCAAATTTCTAAAATACATTTAAATAAACCAATCCAATACCACTAGTTTAACTACTACCTACAGTGTCCCGTCAAGTATGTAGACGCAATCTAAAGTACTACATACAATAAATACGTCCAACAAGGCAAGTCCGCAAACCGCAGTTATATTTATAAGAACATTCCGGTAGCCGTTGCAATGCTTGCCTGCTACTGTGCGCTGTAATATTTTGTTTGTGTTTAGAATAGAATCTAAAATGTTTATTTGATATAGATATTTAGATATTTTTGTGATTATATATCATATTGTGTACTTTTTATTTGTTTCCCGCTTATAGCAGGTTTGGAAAACATCAGTTTTCTATTTTTCTTTTATTTCTGAGACATAACGGTTTGAATTGTGGAACTCAACGCCGCAATTCATTAACTCGAGTGGTATTCGAACTTATAACGGTTAGCGTTTACACTCAGATGTACCGACGGCTTTAATCCTATCTAGTTATTCTTTGATATGTAAATAAATTAACAGAGATATGATTTAAAGATAATGAAGGCGCCATATGGCACAGTGGCTGGTCGTAAGTCCGATGACTGAATTTGATTCCCCGTTAACAAGTGCTTATACTTAAAAAAGAAAGGAAAATAAACGAAGAGAAAGAGTGGTGTCCAATTTCTCCCACTAACAAAAAACCAAGCCAAGTCAAAAACAGAGTACAGTATGAGGTGTCACGAGAGAAGTTAGTCTCAGTGGTTTGTTTGTGTGGACTTTAAGACCCCAAATATCCCGCTTACAAAGGAATTTCAAAACTTCAGGCAAAGGAAGCCCAATATTAAGACACTCCGCTATCCACTTTCCGCCGAATTCTGGCGGAATCGCACGTTGGGTGGCGCAACTGAAAGCCACGCTTTTGGCCTCAATACTAGGTAGAAGAAAAGAAAATATTAAGTATTACATCTCCTCGAGTGGGAATCGAACCCACAAATTGTCGTGTTTACACGCTTGTGCCCCTGGCTTCACAACCACGACTGGCTTCTATTATACAAAAAGAAACCATTATATAAAATTTTAATAAATCTACCCAAACATTCCTTCATTCTATACATTTCCCGTTTTTCTTATTTCCATTATGTACCAACCACGTGAATAGAATAGAACAAAGCAGTTCTTCTTTGTGCGGAATATCTCTTACCTATTTGGATGTAATCCAAGTATCTTTCAACAGTTTAGGGTTTTTGTTGCCAAAAAAATGTATTTTATATTAAAAAGAAACTCTGTGTTAGTGGAAAGTAAAGTATTCAAGTTAAAAAAAGTAGCGAAATGTAAATCTCCACCCTTCTCTTACTCTATTTAGAACATCTACATATAACTATTGTAAAATCAGTGATTTATATTTTTTTGAGACCATTCGTGGTGCAAGGGCACAAAGTGTGACTGTAAACACGACTGGTTGTCGGTTCGATCACCACTCGTGGAAATGAAATGTCTATTTACATTTATGTTTCCATTTCTTCGCTCTGGTGTCGAGACAAAGCGCGGGGTTCAATTCCGCCACTCAACAAAGTGGCGAACGGAGTGTCTTAACACTTGTCCCCTTTGCCTACTCTGCTGTGTGCGGGATACAGCGTGAAATTGTTTTTTTTTCGTTTCACGCTGTATAACGCATATAACAGGTTAAACAGCAAAAACTTACTATTGAACTTTTAACTAGCCACTCCGCTCCCTCATAAATATTTCATTCCCTACGCCCCAAGATTGTGTGTTGAGTAGCAGCACTCAATGCCGCGTCTTATCATGTTCTCTCCAGACTAAGGAAATCAAAATAATACAATGCCCCGAGTGAGAATCGAACTCACAACTGTCGCCTTTACTAAGAGACGCTGCGCCGAGACGGCCTTATTACGCAGTCATGACGTGATTTTATAATCTAGACGGAACCTAATACTAGGTTCCCTCTACCTACCAGCGGGACATCGTGAAACCAAAAAAAACAAATAACTCAGCATCATCATAAACTATAGTAATTCAATGTTATAATAACACTAGTATGTTATTCATACAGAACTTTCCAACCGAGTGAAGACCAACAGCCGTTGTGGACCGTTCAAGTGGAAACGGAATTATTTTCTCCGCATAATTACAATACGTTTTCATTAACCTATATTATTGTAGGATTTATTTCTATTGAACTAGTGGCAGCCCGCAACTTCGTTTTTCTACTTAGTACAGTTATTGCGGAAATCAACGCCGCGCTTCGTTTTATCAAAGTGAGAAAAGGTAGAATTTCAAAGCGTTTATTAAGACTCTTACTTCTCTTTTTCTGTGCCAATTTTCAAGACTTAATCCATAATGAACAATTTAATTATCACATGTACAATGTTTAGAAAAATTGGGGGCGAGTATGAAAGGAGTGTCGTAACACTAGGTTCTCTCTACATCTAATTCTCTCTACCATTCTATATATGTGATATACCGTGAAACTGCAAAACAAAGAAAAGAAAGTAAATGTTTTTCACTATCTTTTTATTTAATATATTAATGATTAAATATATTGTTGACCTGACTATAAAGCAAATGTCACTACACTCATATACAAACAAACACAACGATAATAGTTAATTATTATCATTTACACATAGGCCAGTCGTGGCGAGTGATCACGAACATGTGACTGTAAGCGCGACAGGTTGTGGGTTCGATTTCTACTCGAAGAAATGTATTTTTTTTTATATTTTCATTTCTTCGCTTTGATGTCGAGGCAAAGCGCGGAGTTGAGTTCCGCCGCTCAACATGCAATGCCTCTCAAATTATTAGAGAAATGGGAAAGGAAGTGTCTTAACACTACGTCCCCTCTCCCTACCTTGTGTGTGTGAAATACAGCGTTAAGCTGATTTTTTGTTTTATACTCAAATTAATTTATCTTATCTCACAATGTTAGACCAAATATATAAACAAGCTAAATTTCAATATTTAACAATATTTGTACGATTTATAGGATAATTAGGTTAATTATTAATAAACGTCTGACGCAAATTGAAAATACTTAACTAACAATGTCATTTAAATAAAAAGGTCCGTCGCGCGGCGTTAAGTTACGCCTTTCAACATGCAATATCATAATAATTGGGCAGAAAGCAGGGTGAAGAGTATCTTAGCACAGTTACCATCCATATTCGAAAAACCTAAGAAAAAGTTTCCAAGATTTGAACTTACAACCAATATAATTTATCAATCATCAATATAATTTATCTTATAACTATTAATAATCAAAGCAAACCACCTTACAGGAAGCATTTCGTCACTGCCACTTCAGTTTCCTAAATGTTGCAATAATAACCTATTAATCTATTAGTTAGCAAATAATACCAGTGATTTTAAGATCAGAAGATAAGGAAGGTAGCAGCTTCGATTACCGCGTGAAGCAAACAATTTAAAATGTATTTAAAGTGTAAATTATAAATAATTCAAAATTTATAAGCATATTGTACAGAATGGCAGGTACTAGCGAGGATGTCACGGTGAGAATGAAGAAGAACGTGCTCAGCTGGTTTGGGCACGTCGAACGAATGAGTGATGAAAGAATGGCAAAAAAGATTTATGATGGAAAAGTGAGCGGTAAGAGAGGTAATGGGAAACCTCGGTTGACCTTCGAAAACACAGTATCAAAGATACTGGAGGAAGGTCACGTAAAAAGCATGAGGACCCCCCGAAGGGCATGTAGGAAGAGGTTGATGACAGTGGACGAGGCGAAAGAGGTATGTAGAGACCGTAGCGTTTGGCGCTCCGTTCTCTCTGACTACCCCGCAAGGGATAAAGCGTGAAGCTAAGTTAAGTTAAATTAAGTTATAAGCATATTGTTATTAACTTACTAAATACTATTTCGAATTTTCTTAGACAGAAAGTAAGATATTTATATTACATCGAAATATGAAATAGAAATATTATTTGAAGCCTATCGTGGCACAGAAGCAGAAGTTACGACTTTAGACGCGGGTTTGATTCCCACTCAAGTAAATAAAATGATAACAAGACAAAGCGCGGAGTTTCAGGAAAGTTTCTAAGCATTGGCAAAATGCCCTTCGTAGTGTATGTTTACAATAAATAATATACATTAATATTTAAAAAAAGTGACGGAAAGTAAGGAACAGAGCCTTAACTAGGTTTCCTATATCCTAATGTCCTAAGGAGGGTTCCTTTATGCGGGTTATAATGCAGTGAAAAACTAAAAAACAAACAATATATTTTCCTTAAATTTAAATAAATATCGCACACACAAAAATGAATAAACACAGAAACACAAACTCACCATTCTGGCACATTTTTGTAAACACTTTAACAACATTTTTCAAATGTTTTTTCGTTATATCTAATAAATTTTAACAAAATATGTATGTATGTATGTCACATAATATATCGTTCGTAAAATCTCACGAACGTCCGTTGTGTTAGAGCGTTCGCGTCGGACTGCGGTACGCTGCTCATTTATTTCTTCAGATCATCACTGGTTAGAAAATTATAATTGATTTTAAATATAGTAATATTTTTTATTAATTTAGCACTGTAAGCATAAAGAAGATTGTCAAGGCACTCAATTCTCCACTTTTCTCCGCGTTCAATTTCGAGATATTGGATTTTGGTGGAATTAAACTCCGCGTTTTACTTTAATCATCACGAATACACTCAACTTTTATACATAACGATGGCATCATTATTTTTTTCATATATTACATAGTTAAGGGGTTAAAAGAGGTGGGTACCTACTCTTCAACCTGATTCTAAAAAAAACATAACATACTTCCGTTTCCCACTCTCCGCAGAATTTTGGAAGTATTGCGTGTTGAGTGACGAAACTCAACGCCACATTCTTCCTCTTGACAAAAACGAAGAAATTGAAATATTAAATATTTCATTTCCTCGAGTGGAAATCGAACGCACAACCTGCCGCGTCTACAGTCACACGCGCCACAACTGGCCTCAATATTGGTATGATATTTATTTTACTAAAAAATAATATCACTATTATCTTGCATATATATTTTTATAATAAACGCCGTAATTGGATATTTATGTAAATACATTAAAATATTATTGTAATTTTAAACTATAAAACTAATTATAGTACACGAAAGAAAGTTGAAGCCAGTCGTAGCGCAGGGTCACTAAATGTGACTGTAAAATCGACTGATTGCGGGTTCGATCCCCACTCGATGAAATAAAATATTTATTTACATTTATATTTTCATTTCTTCGCTCTGATGTCGAGGCAAAACGCGGCGTTGAGTTCCGCCACTGAACACGCAATGCCTCCAGAACTTGACGGAAAGTGGGTAACGGAGTGTCTTATCACTAGGTTCCCTCTGCCTACCCTGCTGTGGCGTAAGCGGATTGATTGAATTTGATTGAAAGAAAGTTTACCACGCTCGGAATACTGGAAAGCATGTGAAATACGGTAGCAAGTTCTAATCTAATATGAGATATGATTTAAAATATATACATGTACTTATAGGTTTTGATCTCCAAATTCTATTAATTTCTAAACTTTTCATTTGCATTTTTACAGTTTATTTTCATCAAAGTAAAAAAATAGAATTTAATTTAGTACAGAAGCCTCGGTGGGCGCGTCCGACTTCCACTTACCCGGTTTATTATTCAGTATCATTACCCCTAATTTAGCAGGGTAGGCAGAGGGAACCTAGTGTTAAGGCACTCCTTTCACCATTTTCCGCCGACTATTTTGAGAGGGCCTCTAAATATATTTATATAGTTGAGGTCAATCGTGGTACAGAAGCACAAAGTGTGACTGTAAAAGCGGCTGGTTGTGGGTTCGATCCCCACTCGAGGAAATAAAATATTAATTTAAATTTATATTTCCTCTGGTGTCGAGGCAAAGCGCGGCGTTGAGTTCCGTCACTCAACACGCAATAACTCCAGAATTCAGCGGAAAATGGGAAACTGATTTAACACTGGGTGCCCTCTGCCTACCCTGCTGTGTGAAGTTGATACTACTTAATTATTATTCTAAAATATTCTACTCCTAAAATATTTTAAATCGTATTAATAAAATTCGTTAATTTTTTAATGCTTTTATGTGATTGTCACTGCAATATTTATAAATAGGCTGTCTATAATGCAAATTTAGGTATATCGATAAACAGTATCGCAGATATGCGATTGCTTAACGATGCATTATTTTATGTTTATATTATATTTGTAGCAACTACCTCGTGACTCAGTGGTTGAAAGTGTTGTTGTTACAACAAAAAATGTGTTCAAATAACAAACGATTTTACCATGCAACGAAAATCTACATTGAATTCGTTTTGAAATGTTTTTTGTAGCTTCACGCTGAATCTCGCACTTAGCAGGGTAGGTGGAGGGAACCTATGAACCTAGTGTTAAGTCATACTGCTTCCATTAACTGCTTCCGTTAAGTGGTAAAACTCAACGCCGCGCGTTGCCTAACTAAATATTTCATCTCCTCGAATAAGAATCGAATTCATGACCTGTCACATTTATAGTCGTACACCTGTGCCCCTGCGGTACGACTAACCTCAAAAAATATATTACAAGTTATAGAAGTATACTTTTTATTATACACTAGAGGGCGCGCGCGGCTTCGCCCGCTTATGAGTGAATTCTAAAAAAACCAGGAAACACGTGTTGAATAAAATATTTTTAACAGTCTGAATTTAAATTTTGATAAAAATCGGTGGCAATTTAAAGATTTTTCCATATAAACTTTCAACCTCTTATTTGAACCCTTAGGGGGTGAATTCTTAAAAACCATGAAACACGTATTCAATGAAATATTTTTAAGAGTGTGAATTTCAAATTTTATAAAAATCGGTACAGATAATTTCTTTTTCCATACAGACTTTCAACCCCTATTTCATCCCTTTAGGGTTAAAATTTTTCAAATTCTCTTCTTAGTGGATGTCCAGAATATGAAAATAAACATCTGACCAAATTTCACGTTTCTACCATCAGCGGTTACGGCTCTGCGTGCGTCTTACCTCAGTCAGTCAGCACAAGTCCTTTTATATATATAGACTAGAGGGCGCGCGCGGCTTCGCCCGCTTATTAGGAGTGAATTCTAAAAAACCACGAAACACGTGTTCAATGAAATATTTTTAACAGTCTGAATTTAAAGTTTTATAAAAATCGGTGGCAATTTAAAGATTTTTCCATATAAACTTTCAACCCCTTATTTGAACCCTTAGGGGATGAATTCTTAAAAACCATGAAACACGTGTTCAATAAAATATTTTTAAAAGTCTGAATTTCAAATTTTATAAAAATCGGTACAGATTAAAAAAAAAATCCATACAAACTTTCAACCCCTATTTCATCCCTTTAGGGTTAAAATTTTTCAAATTCCCTTCTTAGTGGATGTCCAGAATATGAAAATAAACATCTGCCCAAATTTCACGTTTCTACCATCAGCGGTTACGGCTCTGCGTGCGTCTTACCTCAGTCAGTCAGCACAAGTCCTTTTATATATATAGATTACATTTTTAAAATAGCACTTTAAAAATAAATTAAACATACTGTAAAATCTTTTTACTTTTGAAGAAATTTTAAACAACATAATTATTATTGAACTAAAATATAAATCAGTTTCACGCTGTATCCCGCACATAGCAGGGTAGGCAGAGGGAACCTAGTGATAAGACACTCTGTTCCCCACTTTCCGCCGAATTCTGGAAGCATTCTGTGTTAAATGGCAGAACTCAACGCCGTGCTTTGGCCTCGTCACCAGAGCGAAGAAATGAAAATAAAAATGTAAATAAATAATTTCATTTCCTCGAGTGGGGATCGAACCCACAACCAGTCGATTTTACAGTCACACTTCGTGCCCCTGCGCCACAACTGGCTTAAATATAATAAGAACTAATGTCAATTATTATTTAAATCCTAATTATGCGTGAATTAAGTAAGGCAATTAACTAAGCACTTGTCCGGTTAATTTATGTCCACAAAGCTTCACAGTCATTTATGTACGATAAACATTATCTCTACATTACGTATGACTCATTTACATAGAACACGGTATTGTAGAAGTGGTTTTATTGAGATATTTTTAATTTTTTTAGGGTCCCGTACGGTAAAAATGGAACCCTTATAGGGACACTTTGTGGTCCGTCTGTCTATCTTTCGAGAATTTGTCTTGAGAAAGATCATTTGTCTTGAGATTGCGTGAAGGAACCAAACTGAAGTTAATTTCAAATATCCATGAAACACAAATCAAAAATCAAGTTTCTAAGTCAACGTAGTCAAAAAGTACAAGCATTTTGTATGAAATTCGCCGTGGAATCAAAATCTACTTACGGATTTACAATACAAATAAAGAAAAAAATTCGAAAAGTGAGAACTTTTAGATATTTAATAGAAAAAAAATGTTACAAAATTATATTTGTAAACAATAAATCAAAGTCCATTTGAAACAAAATGATTGCATATAGGCATATGCACTCAGCATTAAAAAAAAACTGCAAACTTAAATTTGTCAACTTTCATAAGTTGACCCTTCCCGTTGACCTATAATCCTGAAATTGGTACGGAACCCTTGGTAAGCGAGTCGGAGATTCCATTCCATCTTTAAGCAGTGTGGAAAACCTTTGAAAAACCATTTGAAACGTAAATTAAAAAAAAACATATTGTAAAACAAAAAAATTACAAGAAACTTTTATAAGAAAATTTTAAAAATCCATGTATAAACATATTTTAAAATTATTAAAACAAAAAAAATACTTTTTACGAATTCGAACACCTTCACTCAGTAGCCTTAAAAATAATTCTATATAAACACCTACTCGATTCGACACTGTCTAATATTCTAGGGCGACCAAACGACTTCAGTATTACGGGCGCTATTAACTTAATTGGATAGGCGGTTAAACTGATAACTTTTGTAATACCCATTTACGTAAACATAAGCTGTAGGTTAAGTATCTAACGTATAGATTTTTTTTATATGCACCTAGAAGGGTAGGCAGAGGGAACCTGTTACGACACTCCGTTCCCATAAGACACGTCAGTTCCCCACTTTCGGCCGAATTCTGAAGACATTGGCCTCATGGCCGTACTTTACTTCGTTATTAGAGCGAGAAAATGAAAATATAAATTTAAATAAATATTTAATTTCCTCGATTGGGGATCGAACCCTCAACCAGTCGTGTTTACAGGCACACTTTTGTACCCCAGCGTCACAACTGGTCTAATATATTGATTTTTTTTATTCGCAAATAGTTGCTATGTTACTATTTTATTACTTTTTATTTTGTAAATTAAAAAACAAACACTTTTTTCTATTTTCTTGAATAGAATTCGTATCCAAAATAGTCTTAAGTGACACACATTCAAAAAATCACTAGATATATAACACGTTGAAATAGTAATATTAAAAAAAATAAAAAGTGCGGCGTTGAGTTCTGCCTCTCAACACGCAATGCCTCCATAATTCGGCAGAAAGTGGGGAACGGAGTGTCCTAACACTAGGTTCCCTCAGCCTACCCTACTGTGTGCGGGATACAGCGTGAACTTAAAAAAATTCAGGAAAAAAAACTTTTATTTTTGTTTGTTAATAATTTATTAATACATTGTGTTTGAAACAAAGCCCTATGCTTACCAACCTGATAAGGCTTCCATTAGATTGCGTGTTACTTAATATGAGGATTGAAAATAATATTATAAAGACTAAGCTAAAATAAATCATTTATTTATAACTTCTAATGCTTTTTGTATTAAAAAACAGCTTCACGCATGACAAGGTAGGCTGGGGGAACCTTGTGTTAACACATTCAGCTTGCCACCTTTCGAGACTTTATTTTGGTTTCACACTGTATCTAGCAAAAAACAGTAATCTAGTGTTACGACACTTCGTTCAACACGCCGTAAGTATAGATATTTTATAAATACTAAATGCTTTTTAGGGTTCCGTATCTTTTAAGGAAAAAAGGAACCCCTATAAGATCTCTTTGATGCCCATCCGTCGAACTGTCCATCTGTCTGTATGTCTGTCAAGAGCCCTTATCTCAAGAATGCTGGGAGATATCGAGTTGAAATTCGAACCATATAGTTTCCTGTAAAAACCGTATTTCTACATTTACTTAAGAAACAGATATGGCCGTTTTTATCGCAACAAACACGTATTTCAACACTAAAAAGGTGATCAAAATTAATAGGGTAGTTCCGGTTGATGAAATTTGGCAGCTAGAATCTACAGGTAGTACTAGTTCAGTAAAAAAAACCTGAAAACTATACATTTTCGGTTAAATCCTCTAAATATAATAACCTTATATTACACTATCTGTCTGTCTGTCCCCAAAGATGAAAGGGCTCTGGCTAAGCTAAGCATGAATTTCAGAAAAAGCTCGAGATCTCCAATTTTTGTACGGAACCCTCGGTGGTCGAGCCCTACTCGCGCTTGTCCAGTTTTTGTTTTTACAACAACCACTCAAATTTCAGAATCGAGATCGATCAACCGCAGCTTTCTGAAGCTTTGTTTGTATTGCAGACTATTTGACCCGATTGTATATGAATTGAAAATTCTGAAAAGGTGAATTTATGTTACGAATTAGGGTTGAATTTTATAATCATATTATTGAGTGAATATTTACTTAGATTTTAAGTTAAGAAATCGAGAGGAAAGTAAAAATATTTTTTTAATCATGAATAAATATTCTGTTTTCGCTAGAAATATCTTATTATTATTTGTATATAATTAGCAAATTTATTATTTTCGATGTATTGCGTGTTGCGTGGTAGAACTCAACGCTGCATTTGTTTTGTTACCGAAGGAAAAGCTATTAGAAATGAAAATAATTAATTCCCCCCAGTGGAAATAGAACCCCTAAACGTCATGTTTGCAGTGACACACTATACCGCTGTGCCACTACAGCGAAACACAAAATAAAAATGAATAAATATACCTAATTAAGAATATTTTTAATGGCCATATTTTAATATAATTGTGGGTCACTGGGTCATACTACACACAATACAATATAATACAACTTTATACAAAGATTCCAGGAAAAGTTTATTAAGCTTAACAAAAATTTATGAAGATTTTTTTCAAAAATACTTTTTTTTTCAAGTAAAACATTTATTTAATTATTCACTATTTCATTTAAGAAGTAATGTATTAATACTAGATTTTCTATATATAGGTACGTTATATGAAAGTAGAAAGAAATATATATTTGACTAAATTGTTTTTAGAGGCCAGTCTTGGCGCAGGGGCACAAAATGTGAATGTAAAATCAACTGGTTGTGGGTTCGGTCCCCAGTCGAGGAAATGAAATACTTATTTACATTTATTTTTTCATTTCACTCTAGTGTCGCGGCTGAGCGCGGTGTTGAGTTCCGCCACTAAACTCGCAATGCCTCCAGAACTCAGCGGAACGCGAGGAACGGTGTGTCTTAGTACTAGATTCCCTCTGCCTACTCTGCTGTGTACGGGATACAGCGTGAAGCTGAAGCTGAGATTGTTTTTAATTTAATTGTGTGTTAAAAGTAGAATTTAGTTCGAATTGATAACTTCTTTTGCGACTGTACCAGCGTTTAGTTATTTCTATTAGATCACGAGCGAAGTCACATATAAAATCTAATATTAAACAAATCCATAATATACAAGTAAAATTTATATTCAAATAACACAAAAAATAGACAGAATTTTTAACTTTCTTTCACATTAAATTTTCGTCACAAAATTATATTTCATGTTCTTGTACCAATTAGCGGGATATGCTTGTATTTGGGTTAAGTTTAGATTGCTTCCGTGTCGAGAGTTCCGTAGATATGTGATATTAGATATTTTCTAATTACGTTGATGTATGGACGAATATTATAAATATTAATATTTTTATGATTAAATCTAATATAAAAATCGTATATTTCTAGATTAAACTTGAGTCACAAGTGCCAGATACTGGTAAAAACTTCTCACTTATAGTAAGTAGGTTGTGGGTTTGACGTCTAGAATATATATATTCAAATAAAATCATGTGAATATCCTCGCCGTACTCAAGCGAAACTCAACGCTGCGTTTTGTCTTGTTACCACAACGAAAATTGTCTATTTCCAGGATCGGGAATCAAACCCACAACCTTTATTTTTACAGTCAGACCTGTTGCCTCTGCGCCACGACGGTCTTTGTACTGACATTATATATTGAAAAACAAACAATTAAAATACGCTTACATTATCTTAATGGATATACCTACCTTTGTTTATTCACATCTAAAAAACAGTAAATATTAGATTAAGTTATCAGAAATAATTGTTTATGCTGTAAACCGCATATAACAGGGTAGGCAGAGGAAATTTAGTGTTGAGACTTTCCGTTCCCCCACTCCCCACATGAATTTTCGAGAGAGTGTTGAGTGGCGGAACTCAACGACTCGCTTTGTCAAAAAAGCATAGAAATGAAAATATGAAATATTTTATTCCCCGAATGGGAATCGAACCCACAGCCGTTCGCGTTTACTGTCAAACTTGTGCCCTGATAGTTAATATATATAAATATAAGATCATAAGGCCAGTCGTGGCGCAGGGGCACAAAGTGTGACTGTAAAATCGACTGAATCTTACAGCGAAATATTTATTTATTTATATATTTATATTTTA